>CM040241.1:171505004-171591661 GCA_022545495.1 Chrysanthemum lavandulifolium | reverse complement strand
AAAATATTTGAAGAAGGTCATTCTTTAAGGTTCTTTCAAATGCCTACTGTGACAATTCCCGGTGATCCAACGGCTAATCCACCAAAAGCTGACACTACTACCACTATTCTTGAGTCTCAACTCACTGCAGAACAGATTCTTCACCAAGAGGCTGATGAGCTCGCAATGCAATCTATTCTTCTGGGATTATCTAATCCGGTTCTTTGCAGTGTTGATGCTCAAAAAACTGCAAAAGTCATGTGGGAACATGTTAACCTCCTAATGGAAGGCACTGAACTCAATCAGGAAGACATGGAATCAAAACTGTACATAGCTTATGAATTGTTCATGATTGATCCAGGGGAGTCATTAGAGTCATACTATCCTCGGTTCACAAACATCATCAATGATTTGGACAAACACAATATAATTTTGCCAAGAATTGCAATCAACACAATGTTTCTGAGTTGTCTTGGTCCGGTTTGGAAGAAGTATGTCACGTTCATCCGTCAAACTAAGAACCTTCTTATGCAAAATACGGGTTGTTGTATGATTAGAAGCACCATCAGAAGGAAGTGGACAAAGATCGAGCTCTCCGTGGAATCTATGCACCTTTACCTAATGCAAATTCACTTGCTTTGATTGCTCAGTATTTTGTACCACAATTTCCTCAATTTCCACAGCAGCAGCAAGCCCTCACTTACCCTCAACTGACACCATTTGCTCAGATCACTCCATATGATCCCTCACAACAATTAAATGACACTCAACTAGTTCCTTACAACAACAACTAAAATTCAGGACTTTATAGTGAAACTCAAAATGATGATGAAGAAGCATTCAACACGTTGAATCAGGGATTTGCAAATAAATCCAACAATCGTCTTCATACATCGTCGAATACAAGGAATCAAGCTGTTGTTCATAATGGAAGGGTTGAAGTTCAGAACAAAAACAATGGACGTCCGATGGGAAATGGTAGCTACATGGGTAGTGGAGTTGGGTATAATTCTTCTCGAAGGAACAACATGGCTGCTCCTCAGCAAACGGCGTAATTGATTTAATAGTTACGCCGTAAATAATATTTTCAGAATATTAAATGTTGTGAAAGGGTTACGTCGTAATCCTAGTATAGATTACGCCGTAACTAAATAGTTAATAATATTATTTTTAATTAAAGATTTAATTATTAGAAATCTGATTATATAGTGGTTACGTGATAGCTCTAAATAGGAGTTACGTCAGTAACTAATTAATTAAAAAATTATATATTAAATTTTAATAATTATAATATGGTTACGTCAGAACCCTTAATAGAAGCTACGTCGTAACTAATAGCATCGGAGGATAAATTTGTACTATTGCAATATGAGAGATTGAGAAACATACCTTAAGGAAGTGCTCAAATCTCTTAATGAGGTAAATATGATATACCTTAGATCTTCCATTAATCGCTCCCCGTGGCGCCAAAAAGTCGATGTTCTATTTCATCCACTTTTAATATTTATAAAACTTAGATAACTTAGGATAGACACATACTAACAGGCAGAGAACCCGATCGGATGTAGTAAAGCCTTAGGTAAATCCGAGTATCGTCCCAAGAGAGTGTGACCTTGAAAGAACTAAGATGATTAGAAATTATATTGATAATAAATGGGTATGACAAAGTTGTAATTCATCGATATGCTATTATTCTACTCACACAGACACCAGAAATTTAGGGTAAAGAGATAGATAAACGAAGCTTAAGTAAGAATACAAATATGAATTGATTCTCGATATGAAGGTTCAATATAGTGGTTAATTATTCACCAGACTCATTTGGTCAATTCGGCATGGCCTATGGTTCTTAGATTCCTCACCAAGATGAACACGTCACCCGGGATCATTCGGCAACCTAATAGCAGTCATTAAGCACCAAATCAACTAGATCTAGACGGTAGGAACCCGGCCGTTAGGAACTTAGATTCCCCCTAACCTCTTAAATACCTCCACTTGATAGGTGATCATTTGGTCAGTTCGCACACGAAGAGTGGTTGTACTATGGCCAATTCCTCCCATACTTCGCAATCTATCAGACTAGGGTCAGTTGGTCATATCTCCCAACCCTTTAGATACTACCAAGCTTATAATACTACCAAGGCTAGCGATCTATGAAAAGACTAGCAAATGTCTATAAAGAATTAAAGAGAATAACAATAACATAAATGTAAACTTCAATTAATAATATGAATTCATAGTATAAGTCCTATAAAATATAAAAATAATTCAAACTCGAATACAATGAAAATCGTAGACGAGGACTTCGTTATTCAGTGCTTTTAAGCCATGCTTCTTCTTCTGTGTTTTGATCTCCCCAAACCCTAGAAGGTTTGGGAAAGGAGAGATACTTAAAACTGGTGAAACCTTCGACTATTTATAGGCTTCGAACTAGTTACGGCGTAACCTTATAAGGTAGTTACGTCGTAACCTCATCAATCATTTGTGCTTATCTATGGCTACGGCGTAACCTTAGCTGGGGTTACGCTGTCGCTAAGGTTACGCTGTAGCTTTCGTAAATCATGTGTATTTCTTTATTACGGCGTAACCTGAGCTGAGGGTTACACTGTAGTCTTTGTCAATAAGGTGTTTATCAGTTTTTACGGCGTAACCTGAGCTGAGGGTTACGCCGTAGCCTTCATAATCTTTAGTTATGTCGTAACTTCATCACTTCGTTACGCCGTAGTTAAGAGACAACTTATCCATAGGGCTTGAAAACGTCCAATTGCAGCTCCCTTACATTGAATAGGTCCTGAAATGAAATAATAAAGAATAAGGATGTTTTCACGAGTAGTTTACTCAAATGTGATGATAAAGGGAAATTAACGCTATAAAATCGGGACTATTTGATGTTATCAAATATCCCCCACTTAAACTCTACTTGCCCTCAAGTAGACCAATTTATCTTGCAAAAGATACATCCTCAATGAATGCGCAGATTAAAATTTCCATGCTAGAATATTAATAAGGGCCGAACACCTCACGAAATGGGAACGAAAACACTCTCACTCTCATCCTAATCTAAGTGTTAATTTCTGGGTGATCACTCAATTACACGGACATAGTAAGTATTCTATCATAAGCTTGGAAATTACACACAACTCCACCACTAGAGCTTAGGTTAAGACAGATTTTTAGAAAGCAATGTTGGGTTATAGTGATTCAAAGGCTTTGGGGTGGTGTCATTACTAACGTGTCACGGCGAAGTGGACAAAATCAATGATGCATGACCAAATCCATGGCCAAGACATCAAGGATTGCTCGCTGCATCACCTAGACAAGCTTCATGACAAAAAGGGTAAGGTAAAGCATGGGATATTTTAATGGGTGTAAAAGAAAAAGAAAACAAATAGTCTTATCTTAAAACCGAGTTGCCATCGCCCCATCGTTAATCCGAGGTTCATCTTCATATGATCAATATGTGTCATTGGAATCCACATTTATTCTATCTTGAACTATTCTTCCAAATCTTATGGAAATCTCATGGAAATCTTAGGGAATCCACAATTTTTTATTTCAAATCTTATGCAAAAATCTCCCTCTATTGATTGTCGTTTCCCTATCTATCACTAAAATGTATTGATTCTTTCTTAAGGGTTCGATAGATCTGGTCTCTTTTGATCGTAAGCGGTACATGTTCATAAATCACAAAGCGGTTTTAACTCATTGCTTTAATGCCTAGTACGATCTGTTTTGATGGGTTTGTTTGGATGCACGTAATGCCTAACGAAACCCTAAATTTTAGGGTTTTGTTATCTTTCTCCGTGGATTATTGCAAGTGGTGTGCACCGCATGTTTTTTTCGGTATGATTCATGTTTCGGTATGTTATTAAAAGTGGGTTATGAGAGAGGTGCGTTATTGGGAGTTAGGGTTGGTTATACCCTATTTATTGGTTCTTGGCTCGTATATCACATAGACCGATGGTGTTGGGATGTCTTTGCGTATTCTTTGTCCGATATATGGCGGGATTGGAGGGTAGGTTGTTATGCCCTATGATCTTTCACATGCTATTATGGAAGTGGTGGATGTTAGGGCTCGATGACCTATTTTATGTTTATGGTGGTCGGTTCGGCATGATGTTCATTCGGCTATTGATCTTATCTTCTTGAATTGATCGACGTGGTGTTAGGGTTTGTACAACCCTAGTGTTTGGCTATGGCAGGTTGTGTTATCCTCGGTTTGCATTGGCAGCTTATGGTTACTGAATCTCGTTTATGGTAGCTGCTATATACATGATCGAATTACTTTTTACTTAGCTGTTGTTTATCGCTAATGCTGGAAGTATGTGGGAATATTGGTTTTTAACACGGTTCATCATTCAAGGACATGTATGTATTGTTATTTTTATGTTTCTACTGATTGATGTGCTGAATGTCATGGAAGTTAAGTTTTAAGAGTTCTTATTCAAAAACTCTATTGATCCTTTTGGTGCGACCTGATCTCTCATGATTATCAAGGTTCGCTACATGGTTGTTAGGTTTTCTTTAACCCTATTTGTTTTGTTACGTTATATCATGTCTCACATTGCTCACATGTACCACATCTTTTTTTTTGGGTAAAGGATTTTTCACCACGGTAAAATGCATTACACCAAAACGTTGAAGTACAAAAGGATAGGAGTGAGTCCCCCATCTCAGCCCTAAAGGGCGATAGACATGCACCAACACATGTGCAACTTACAAATAAACTAAGCTAAACAAAGCTACTTAACATCAAGAAGCACAAAAGAAAACATAAACTAATTCTTCTTGCGTCCTTGCACCTTGAAGTCTCTAGCACAGCCACTATAATTCTTAGATTTGGAAGCATACATCTCGATATCATCATAGTTCTCAAAGACTTCATCATCACTTTCACTAATCCCAACCACACATGAAGCTTGACCCTGAATAGAAGTTGAGGCCACATGACTAACGTTAGGGGAAACATTCGACGCCTTACTCGTAGAAGCAACATGGTTGTTGAAACGCTCCCACAAATCTGCAGTCTTACTTCTCGTAGGTACCTGATGATTACAACCCGCAATGAGATTATCCTTTCCCCACATGAAGAATCCAGCAGGTTGTGCAATTTGTTCCTGTACTGTATCCACACCATCATCACTCCTTACCACCCCACTAGATGTACCAAGACAAAGAGGAACCCTCATTAGTAGGCTTAAAATCAGCCCCTAACTTATGTTTAGAAGAGTTCTTTTTCTTGGCTACCGGTTTTGAGACTGGTCTATACATAACATTGGTCTTTGGTTTAAAACCCCGCGCCCTTTTAGAATCTTTACCAACCTCTTTACCAGCCTTATGAGAGTGAACATGACGATCAATACCAACATCATTATTAGTCGAAGCACTAGTAACCCGCTTTCGTCTAAGAGGACAAAGATCATCATCATGATTGAAAATAATACACTTAGAGCACCAAGGCGGCCACCACTCATACTCGACTTCAAGAACTTCCATGTAATGACCCTTACCCATAGGTAAGGGAATAGCAACATCAATTGATTCCAAAACATCTTCGGGTAGTAGTTTTCTTTGTACCACATCTTACAATAACTTACAATAACATGTACCACATCTTCGGGTAGTAGTTTATGGATTTAGTGAATGATGGGTATGGTGGTGGTTTTTTTTGTGGTGTTTGTCACTACAAACAGATTTTATGTTGAAGGTCGCCTGGATTTTTATGCGTGGATGCTTCATGGAAGTTAAGGTGGACCACCATATTGATTTAGAAGGCTCAAGTGTCGTTCTTGAGTAGTATTGTTAATGTTTATGTACTTTTGTCATTATTGGTTGGTTCATTTTATTGTAAGTTATAAGAATGGTGTGTCATTCTTATATTCGAGTCTGTAAGTGTCCTAAGGGACTGAGGTGAGAGACTCACTCTCATCCGTTGTACTTCATTGTTTTTTGGTTAATATACTTTACCAGGGTGCAGGATTACTTCCCTTTACCCAAAAAAAAAACTATTCTTCCAACCTTCGAATGTGAACGAGAAGATTATTCTCGATGCCAATTTCATTAATTCATATAGTGCTTATAAATTTCCGCACTGTAACTCAATAAATCTCTCTTTTTTTTCTTTCTTTTTTTATATATTTTTTTATCCCCTCACTTGAGCTGAGCATAAGGAGATAACTTGGGGGCCTTTGATGATCTTCAGTAAGATGTAGATGATTAGGTACGCCTCTCGAAACTTTATTTTGAACCTCGAACTAGGGCGAACAATGACTTCAAGATAAAAATGTAAGACTACACGGAAGGCTAAGGTGTAAGGGTGTAACGAAAATAAGAGTTAAAAAATAAAAGGATAGGCTCAAAAAGGGGTGTAACTAGGGGTATCTTGCACTAAAGGTGAGTGCAACAAAAAGGGTTAACACGGAGGTCGAAAAGCCATTGTGACTAATCGATAAACGCACACAAGTGAACACATATGGGCTATCTGGGTTTAATCCTAAAACATTTACTTTTTTCAAATCATCTTTTCCAAATGCACCAAGCTAACTTGATGATACACTACTCGTTTATGGTCTCGAAGTGATGTAAAAGCCAAGTTCTAAAGTTTACAATACTATCGGCACACTCAATATTTAGTAGATTTTGGTAAAATGGGGAAAACGGAAAGGCTAAATCTCACCAATGGCAATAAGGGTTATAGTGTGCTTGGCTTTATGTAATTCTATATTTGTTAAAAATATGATTTTTTTTTCAAATGAGCTTAAAATTTTGAAACCAACTAGAAAATTATGGCAAGTAAGCTAAGTAATCAAACACTTCATTTCTATTCCTATCCCCCCACTTGAAGTTTACAAAGTCCCATCTGTACGAAGAAAAAGAAAAAATAAAATATAAATGAAAAATAATCAAGAACGAAATAAACTCCCCTTTCAAATGCTTGCCCAAGATGTCTTGCTAAAGGATAAAGGTGGGTCGTGGGGTGGCTAATACGTATCGTTTCCGGGGTCTACGCCTTAAATATTATATCGCTACATAATTTTCCTATTGCAGCAGAGGTTACGGCGTAACTGACCCTAAGGTTACGCCGTAATTCCATCACATAATCAAAACCTGCACTCCATGTGAACATCCCTATTGACACCAATATCTTTATGAGCCGAATCTAAACCCTTAGTAGCCGGCATTCTCCTAAGAGGGCAATTAACGTCCTCATGGTTAAACACCTTACATTTAGAACACCGATCAGGCCACCATTCATATTCAACTTCAAGAACTTCCATATAATGACCTTTACCCTTCGGCAAAGGTATAGCCACTTCAATTGATTCCAAAACAGAATTTTTAGCAGATAACTCAACTAGGACCCGTGCATAAGAATAAGAATGAGAATCCATACCGGTACCTTTGTAATCTTCTCCCTCTCCATCCTCGTATTAGGATCCCAAATTTTTAAGAACATGGGACTCGATTTGACAAACCAAGGACCACACTCAAGAACCTTACGCATACCATCTTGAGTCTTAAATTTGAAAAGGTAGAAATTATTACGCATCATAACACACTCGAAGCCAAACTTAGCCCATGTATGCTTAACATAATCATACACAATAGGAAAAGCTAAACGTTGCCCAAGGAAATAGCCGCATAGAGTATGATCAAATTTAGAACGCATATCATCAATAACGGCTAACGGTATAACAACTTTAGCACCACCAACATTACCACCATTATTAGACCCCAACCCTAAAACCTTAGGATTACCCGTGTTGGTGCTGAACGCTTATAGAACCTTTTTAGGTTCTTATTTGTGTCGACTGAAAGTAAACTCGTTTAGAGTTTTGGGATGCTTGAAGTTTGCCCTCGTTAGGGTATTGAAGGGATGGAAGTTCTTGGGATAAAGGTTGTTATTGTTATGTGGGTTTGGGAGAGTGTGATGTTCTACGTGGGTAGATGTTTTGTGGCTGCTGTTGTTAGGGTCTTATCACCCTTGGTGGCTGTACGTTAGGGTTTCTTAACCCTATTTTTTGTCTATGGCTGATTGTTCGTTGCTGCTACTAGTTGTGTCTGACGAGGACGAATCCTTCGTGTTGATGAGTGGTAGGGGGTGTCAGTTGTTTGGAGATACAACTCTTGACGTCTTTTGCTACGGTTGCAGCTGGAAGTTGGTGTCACTCGCGGGTCAAGCAATGATGACATTGAAGACAGGGTGCTCACTATGGAAGTGGTTCTTTTGAACCTGGTTCTTTTTACTATGCTCGGTATCACATTGGGGTTGTTGGTTTAGCATTTCAACGCACACTTTTGGAGTGAGTTTTATGCTTGCCGCTCTATCCGTGGTTTTAGAGTCTTCCATCAATCACAGCGAAATTTGTGAACCGACTCTTTTCTTGATTACATGATCATGGTGTTGATGTGCGTTGGTTCTATATGTATTTGTTGGGTTTTCTTATTGGTGTTCTGTTTTGCATCTCAACATACACCTTTGGAGCGAGTTCGAGCTTGTCGCTCTATCCGTGGTTTTAGAGTCCCCACCAATGTTGTGTGAAACTTGTGGACGATTACTTGATTGAGGACCTTGATATTGTATATTTGGACGACACGGAAGTTTGGACTACTATGGTGATTTGAAGATTCAAGTATTTTTACTTGAAGTGCATGTTGTTTTATTCTTTTATCATTGTAGTCGATGTTTAGTTATAAGTGTGGTATGTCACACTTATATTGTCGATTATAGGAATGATGTGCATTCCTATAGAAGAGTCTGTAAGTGTCCCAGGACCGAGATGAGGGATTCACCCTCATCCTTTGTACTTCAATGTTTTTTGGCGTAATATACTTTACCGGGGTGAATTAACCCTTTTACCCAAAAAAAAGGATTACCCGTGTTACCATCCCCCAACGAATCACCATTAGGTTCAACAACACTCGCAACTTTAGGAATATCATAATTGAGCCCAAATAAACTTACACTTTCATGACCAGCAGGTATGGGTTCAGACACACCAGGAGCAACCATGGGAGATGCCGAAACAGAACCAAATTCAGAAGGAAGAGCAAAGCTCCCCGTTTGTCCACCCAAACTTGCACTTTTAAGTATAGACTTCAATGGCTTATGCTCATTAACAATCACCTTACCATCAATATTGTTAATCTTTGTAGCCAACCCAGAATTCTTCTTAGCCTGCTTACCATTGAGGAACCCCGATTCCATCTCTCTTATTACCCACTTGCACACAAACGTGACTTTCAGCAATAAACAATCGCACCTTTAACTAACTGAAACCCTAGGCCAGGTTACGTTCAATAGAGAAAGTAGCAAATCCCTTTACGGAATTTGTTTAGCAATACCGGTCACCACCACACAAAACTGATGTAGAAAGAAAACCAAACCCTAATTCGAGTTTAGTATAGCAAATACGCACCAGAACCAGTTGCGCACAAAAGGAAACACGAAACCCTTGTTGGGAGTCGTATAACTTGATAAACAATAAGCAACACAATCAAGATCGTCCTTATATACTTAGAAATCAGTGGGAACCGACTAAGAATTAAAAACAATAAGGAAAGCGATCTGACCCAAGAATTGGCGATTGAAAACCCTAAAAAGATGTAATACCTAAATCGACAAGAAAACCTTTAAAAACACGCAACAAATTGGATTAAACCAATGATAACCACAAGGATTAAACACTAGAATAATCAAATTGATACACGAATTAAAGGGGATGAGGCAGATTGGTAAAAACCGATTAGGAGAGGGGAGGGAAAAAATCGCCAGGCTAGAGAGAACAATTAGGGTTTTTTACATGGTATATCTTTTGCATGATGTAGCATCCAAGGAATAGGAATTAATACAGATGCTAGATAACAAAGAAAATCCTAAAAGTCCTCTCTAGTGGCGACAAACAAAACCCCCAAAACTTCAATTCGTTTTTTTCATCAATTCCACTCAAATCCTTGTTTTTCTTTCATAAATCTGTTAGGGTTATTGATTACTATTCGTACTAATCACTTTCTTGATCAGATTCGTGGAATTAAACAAGTTCTTGTTGTGATTTTGTGAAATCGTTTTTTTAGGGTTTGTTATAACCGCCTATGTGTTTAAATCGTTCATCCAATCATAATCCTTATTGAAGTCGGTTTTTTGGTACCTTATTTATCCTAATCGGTATTTGGGTATACAAATTCAATTTTATTACTCTTGGTTTATCCAATTGCTGCACTTTGTTTCTAATATACGATTCTCTTTAGGGTTTCGTTTCTTTGTGTGCATCTAATTGCTGGTACTTAATTCTATACTATACTCGTTTAGGGTTTAGTTATATTGGATCGTTGTGGTGTATTTGGTCTTTATTGATAAACAAATTCCATTTGGTACATTCTGATTTGCAAGTAACCTGTTCTAGGGTTTCGTTACTATACAAGTGCGCTTGGTTTGCTGCTGTAAGTTTATTGTACGTGGGTTTGAGAGTGATGGAATCAGGGTTTTTGAATGGTAAGAAGCCTACTAAGGCTACTGGGTTGGCTATGATTAACAATATCGATGGCAAGGTACTTGTTAACGAGGGTAAGCCCTTGAAATCAATATTGAAAGGTGCAGGTTTGGGTGGAAAAACGGGGAGTTTTGTTCTTCCTAGTGATCATGGTCCCGTTGTTTCTGATCCAAACAATACTATACATCAAGGGGTAAGTTTAGCTAGTCCTAAATCTGATGTTCCTAAGCTAAATGATGTTGTTGAACCTGATTCTTTGGGGCCTGCAATTGTGGATACGTCTAAGGTTAGTGGTGAAAGACTAGCTAATGGGTGTAATATTGATGGTGCTAAAGTTGTGATCCCCTTAGCCGTTGTTGACGTTATGAGTTCTAAATTTGATAATACGTTATGCGGCTTTTTCCTTGGGCAACGTTTAGCTTTTCCTATTGTTAAAGATTATGTCATGCATATGTGGGGTAAGTTTGGCTTCGAATGTGTAATGTTGCGTAATGATTTCTTCCTTTTCAAATTCAAGACTCAAGAGGGTATGAATAAGGTGCTGGAGTATGGTCCTTGGTTTATCAAATCGAATCCCATTTTCTTGAAGAGTTGGGTTCCTAATACAAGGTTGGAGAGGGAAAACATTACAAAGGTACCGGTATGGGTTCTTATTCATAATGTACCTGCTATTGCATATTCTGAAGTCGGTATTGGTTTGATTGCACAACATCTTGGTTGTATTATACGTATTGATGCAGGTACTAGAGCTATGTGTAGTAATCCTTGGGGTCGTTATTCTTATGCACGGGTTCTAATTGAGTTATCTGCTGAACGGGCTATTTTGGAATCAATTGAAGTTGCTATACCGTTGCCAAAGGGCAAGGGTCATTATATGGAAGTTCTTGAAGTCGAATATGAATGGTGGCCATATCGGTGTTCTAAATGTAATGTTTTTAACCATGAGGACGTTACTTGCCCTCTTAGGAGAATGCCGGCTACTAGGGGTTCAGATTCGGCTCATAAAGATGTTGGTGATAATCGGGGTGTTCACCTGGATAAGGTTGGAAATAAGGCTACCAAAATTAACCAAAGGCCTCGGTATTTCAAACCAAAGTCTAATTTTGAATATAAACCTGTTTCTAAACCTACTACTAAGAAGAATGCTAATGATACTAAACGTAGTTTGGAGGCTGCTCCGGTGGTTCAGCCCTCAAAGGATGATTTTGTTGGTGTTACTTCGAGAGTGTTAAAGGGTGATGCTGGTCCGTGCAAGGTGGTGGTGGAGGTACCACATGATAGTGACAAGACGGATACCGTATGTGATGTCTCTACTAGTGCTGTACCTGCGAAAAGTGGCAATGGAAGTTTGTGGGATCAATTCTCTAAGACCCATAATGTCTCCACACAGAAGGAAAGTTCATCCTTGTCATTAGCTGGTTCGTCGGATGATGATGAAGTGTGTATGCCTGAGGTCATGCCGGGAGCTGGCTTTCTGGATGATTTGAAGTCTTATGATGGTTATGATTATGATTTTCCTTCATATGGTTTTGATAGTCGCCCGAAGGGCCGTCATAGGTAGTATTGTCTTATTGTGTTTGTTATAAGAATGGCCTGTCATTCTTATATAGTTGGTTTGGTTAGTTGTGTTTTTTGCATGTAAGTGTCCTATGGGACTGAGATGATGGATACACCATTATCCTTTGTACTTCAATGTTTTTGGCGTAATAAATTTTACCGGGGTGAATTAACCCTTTTACCCAAAAAAAAAGACGTTAGTCGAGTCTCGAACCAATTCGATTTGATTACAGGCACATTTACTTTTAACAATATTATGAAAATAAGTCGTATTAGAGTCACCTGCATGAAGCCACTGAACTTTAGATTTCTGCTTTAAGAATCGTTCTTCATCTAATGTAGCCTCCTTAAATGCAAGAAGATGGTGAGCATGCTCATCTTTTTTTTGGGTAAAGGGTTTCCTCGGTAAATATTATTATGCCAAAAAACAATAAAGTACAAAGGATGAGGGTAACTTCCCTCATCTCAGTCCATAAGGACACTTACATGCTAAAACAGCAATAAACCAAACAACTATATAAGAATGACATGCCATCCTTATAACTATCATAATGAAAACATACTACCTATGACGACCCTTGAGGCGAACATCATACCCATACGGCTGATACTCATAGCCGTCATAAGACTCCAAATCATCCAGAAATCCAGCACTAGGTAAACACTCGGGCATGCAAACGTCATCTTCATCCGCCGTAGTGGATAAAGACCAGGATGAACTACCCTGATGTGTAGAAACACCATGAGTATTTGCAAGTTGCTCCCATAAGCTACCTTTGCCACTTTCCACAGTTACTTCACTAGAAGAGAATTCACACACGGTGGCCTTCGTTTAAATAATATTAAGTACCGGTACCTCCCCCATGCTTGGACTACCATCACCCTTCATCATACTAGAAGAATTGCCATTCGAATCATCTTTAGAAGGCTGATCTAACGGAGCAGCATCCAAAGTACTTGTAGTATTTATAGCATTCTTCTTAGTGGTAGGTTTAGAAACAGGTTTATACAATACACTAAGCTTTGGTCTGAATAACCTAGGCCTTTGATTGGCTTTGGCATCCTTATTCCCAACCTTATCCGAGTGAACACCCCGAGTAGCACCAACATCACCAACATCTTTATTAGCCGAACCCGAACCACTAGTAGCCTGTCTTCTTCTCAGAGGGAAAGAATCCTCATCATGGTTAAAAGTATGACATTTAGAACATCGAGATGGCCAACATTCATATTCGACATCAAGAACTTCCAGATAAAGACCCTTACCCATAGGTAAAGGTATAGCAACATCAATTGATTCCAAAATAGCCTTATCATCAGATAATTCAATTAGAACCCGTGCATAAGAATAACGACCCCAAGGATTAATACACATAGCTCTAGTACCTACATCCATCCGTAAAACACGACCAAGCTATTGTGCAATCAAACCAATACCGACTTCAGAATACGCAATTGCAGGTACATTATGAATAAGAACCCATACCGGTACCTTAGTAATGTTCTCCCTCTCCAACCTTGTATTAGGAACCCAAGTCTTCAAGAACATAGGATTCGATTTGATAAACCAAGGACCACACTCAAGCACCTTAAACATCCCCTCTTGAGTCTTGAATTTGAAGAGGAAGAAATTACTACGCAACATTACACACTCGAAGCCAAACTTACCCCACGCATGCTTAACATAATCAGCAACAATAGGAAAAGCTAACCGTTGCCCAAGGAAATAGCCGCATAACGTATTATCAAACTTAAAATATCATCAACAACGGCTAACGGAATAACAACATTAGCACCACCAATTTTACACCTATCAGCTAGCCTTTCACCATTACCCTTAGATGTACCAACACTTGCAACCCCCAAAGAACCAGGTACGATAACATTAGCAGACATAGGAAAATCATATTTAGGACTAGAGACACTTACACCTTCACGTATAGCAATGTTTAAATTAGAATCAACAGGAGCAACAACTGCCTCATACAACCAGACCCATGATCACTAGCAAGAGCAAAACTCCCCGTTTTTCCACCCAAACTTGCACCTTTCAATATTGATTTCAATGGCTTACCCTCGTTAACGATTACCTTGACATCGATATTGTTAAACTTAGCAGCCAACCCACTAGCCTTAGAAGGCTTCTTACCATTCAAAAACCCCGATTCCATCTCTCTTTTAACCCACTTACACAGTAATTGACTTGTATCAATTAAAAACCAAACACGGTTGGAACTAAAAAACTCTAAACCGGGTTACATGCAAACAGGAACTCGCACGCAGAAAATACCAAACTCCTAAAGGGGAATTTGGGTAGCAATTACGTCCAACAGATACCCTCAACAAACCAGAATTACAGCAATAGAACCAAACCCTAGACGAGTTCATTATATCGTTAAGTTCCAGGAAACCAAGTGCACACAAGAAAAAACGAAACCCTAATGAGGAATCGTATAACAATGAATGGATTATCAATGTGCAGCAATAAGTGATCGACCTAATATAGTGTAGCAGTAACAACCGAGTATGATTTAAGGGAATAAAGGTGTGATCAAACATATGTGGCGGTTAAAACCCTAACAACCGATTCACCCAGAAAAAACCTTAAACCTAAAAAACAAGTAGCAAATTGATTACACCGATGATAACCACAAATATTGAACACTAGGATATTCAATTCGATCCAAGAATTAAAGGAGAAAAGGCAGATTTAGGTGAAGAATGATTAGGAGTATGGTAGGGAGAAAATCGCCACTTAGAGAGGACTTTTAGGGTTTTTTTCATTAGTGAGCATGCTCATCCCGAAGGGCTGAATTAGATGGATCCCTATCAATTGCCTTTTGGACCTCATCTAACTCCTTACGAATCCTATCCACCCGCTCATGAAGATTACCTTGATTGTGCTAAAGCTTACGAAAAGGGGATTTCAGCCCCTTCAAACGTTTAACAACAGCTTTGTAGTACTTTCAATGTTAGAATAATACATTTGCTCACTTACACTGAACAAAAAAAAACACTTATGCTATATTTATATCCAAATAGGAAGAGACTGTTGGGCCCATTCAGTATCCAAGTATCCTTAAACTAGGATTTGAATAGAAAATACCCTAATTGTTATATAACCATAAACATCAACCAAGTCACTGAGTGAATAGTCACTCAGTGAGTCACCTTCAAGAAGCTCAAGACGAGTTTAAGAAGAAAGACTCTCTATGTAGTGAGGCGAGACTCAGTGAATGATACCTAAGCCAAAGAAGAAGGTGTTGGGTTAAGTGAGCGATGACAATAGCTCACTAAACCGCAAGTCTCCTCAACAATAGAGAAGACTAAAGACTTAGAGATGGAAGACTTAGAGACTAAAGACTTAGAGACTGAAGAAATGGTGGAACAAGGCAGGATAAGTTTGAAACGTATAATGAAGAGTTCTTATCAAGCAAATGTCAAACTTACCCTAAATGGCTAAAGATCAAAGCAGTGCCATCACTGCTGTTTAGAAAGCAATGTTGTCCCATACTCAAAGTAAAATATTGTAACAGAGATAAAATACGTAGGTATTTTGTCCAAATTAGCATATGTCATCTTTGTCTTTATTGTACTGTAATGGTTTTCAACCATAGTTGTCTATAAATAGGATCATCAGGTGGAGTAAAAGGGTTTAAGTTTGTGCACTAATTGCTTAGACATTCACAAACACTTTTACTCCTCCAAAGACAACTAAGTCCCTGAGGTTAGCTCAGTTGGTTAGCATAGTTGTACTTAAGCTTAGCTTAAGTTTAGAGAGGAGATTACAGCACACTTGTCATTTCAATCCCATGTGTTCCTCCGCAAACACATACGTATAATTCTTTGTTAATTGCAAATAGAATTAAATGTTGAAAAACCTTTGTGTCTATTTTACTTTACGTTTTTTCTCATATTAACAAAGTACTTCAATATATTACTTAAGCATGGAACACGGTTAGATTAACTTTTTAGTTAACCTAATCGTGTAAAGGGAACAACAAAATCTCAAACTCTTTATTTTCTAAACTCGCTTATACAATTATTTATTTACTTGTGGTTTATGGTGAGATGTGTTATGATGATGAGCTTAAAACCCTTTAATGGCTGCCTTATTTATAGTCTAGAAAAAAATATAATTAGTCCAACTCAAACCATTCCAACAGGAAAACAATCACTAGTAAACCAATCCAACTTAATTAAACCTTGCAAGACTTAACCATTCACATGTAGCCTAGTGTCAAAAGGGTTTGTGACTATCACACTAAAATGTGTTGTGTTTCAAGTTCTATTCCTATTAGGTGCAAACAACCCTGAAGTGGCCACGCCAACCTCCTGGAAAGGAAGGGTTTTACCCGGTTTGAGCGTGTGTGATGATGGATTCAAACCCCGCAAATTAGTTGGCCAAAATGTCAGAAACCACGATAACAAAAAAAAACCTTGGCAAACTCATTCAAACTCTTCCAGTAATGTCAACCTTTGGAAACTGATCACACCATTCTATCCTTTGCAAAGTGATCAAACCATTCCACGTTATTTCAAGTATAAACCATTCAGTTTCTTTTGTAGACATTACTTTTAGAAAAACACATTAGTTCATAACATTGCTCTATGATTCAGATCTATCCCTTTAGTAAAATCTACATCTATAGAGTTCTAGCCCCTCGCAAAAATTATCTAGTGTGTCCAACCTGCTGCATTTGAGCCTTTCTGTAATCAGTCGTTATGTGTACTCCCTACATTTTAGCTTGATAAGTTATGGTAGACCATCAGATCTTGCAAAGCCTATTGAGTTTCAATGAATTTCTTCTCCTATTTTAACAAGTAAAAAGACCATTTGTTTTAACAGTTACCGCCCAAACCTAAAGGATTAGACAATTTTTTGGAGTTCGATTTTTCTAGTGATTGAACTGATTAATAAATTTGATGTTTGTTACTTTCTATCTTTAGGGAGAATGGTTGTTTTTATTGGATCAATTTTATTTTGCATCATGTCATTTGTCAAAACATGAATATGATGTACCATTTAAAACATATGACATCAACGACAACTTTGTTTAGTATCTATCAGCATGTCTCCTGTATATACACATGCATTAAAGAAAAAAAATTGGTTACAAATTATGAGTTTACAATGTTATGAATGTATAATACAAGACCTATAGATTCAGACTCTGGAGCTTGAAGCAGCTAAGGATGGAGAGAGTGGCTCATAGTCTAACTGGTCTTGAAACAACACTTCCTTTCCTTCAAATATGACATTAACCTTACAAAACTTTGGGGCATTAAATACTATCTGATCAAGAGTCCGACCACTGCCTTTCTTACTATTACGCTTGAGTTTCCTGTTATTGAAAGTAGCAATATTATTTGGAGAATACGTTAGGAGTGAAACCAAAACATATAACGGTCAGATGTATAGGAGGCACCTTAAGGACGATTTAGTGGCACCCAACGCCAGGTTTTTTATATTAAGAATTGGAATGAGGTCGAGAATAGCCTTCGCTTCCGTGTCACTCTCAATAAGCAAGGTTTCAACTTGAACCTATAACACCACAAGTTTATGAATTTCATGTTCATAGTGGCAACCAATAATCTACTATAGATAGATATAGAACAGGGCGTGTGTGATACACCTTTGAAGAAGAACAGAGGGAGAGAAACTTCTGAAGGTAATCAGTTTTCTTTCTTCTTTCTTGACCAAGGTAGCTTTTCTTTTGCTCCGCATTTGCATGACTTATTGGTAACTTTCCCACTGTATGTTCAAAAACCAGTATATTTCATTACCTGTTAATGGGGTTGCTTATGGTTCATTGACTTGTTAACTTAATTATTTAATATGTGTGGAGATGAGTGAATCACTTAAGTCACTCAACTTTTTTTTTCATTTATGTCACCGTACTTATAAAATTAGAAATTTAATTAGCTAAACATATAAAAGTTATATATTTAGATTAGTGAGGTTATTAAATAAGATATTTAGGTTAATTTATAATACTCATACATTCACATTACTCGCCTCAACACAAAAAATTTTAAAAGTGACCTAAATGTTGACTTTTATAAATTCAATAAACTTTAAAAAAAAAGGAAGATAATTAAGTGCAAAATTATATGATCCGGATCGATAATAGAATAAAGAGAAGAAAATAAACAAATAACAAGATAAATGGTCTATGTTAATGGGATAAACCAACCCCAAATAGTTTATATTAATGAGAGAAACCGGTTTATATTAATGAGGTGTTAGAAGAAAGTTAGATGAAAAGGTCATAAAGATATAAACCCAATTAGAAGATCCAAAATCTTAGTTTAGAATGAGGACTCAACTGCGAGACAAGGATATTGTAAAGATTCAACAGCAACTTGTCCTGATAAAACTAAGGTCAAGGACGAAAGTGATAACAAGTTGGAAAGTAACATCATCACGGTTCCAACCAATACCATGATAGAAGAGCATAATAGTGAACATAGCAATACCCAAAAAAAGTCAGGTTACCTAGGATGGTGCCACTGTTGTGGAAAGAAGCTTATGGGAAAGGCGATATTCACTTAGGAAAGTGTGACACTATTGAGTAGTAGAAGGACATCAAACCATGGTGATTGTTACACACGAGACGACTACAATTGGGTTGTACAAGATTATAATGGTGGAGAGGGGGGATAATAACCATATTATATTGCGTTGGTCTGTTCGTTAAAGGAGAAGCTCGAGTGAAGTTGGAACTAGAACTAGGTTTCTTATATGGTTCTAACTTGAGTATGAAAAGAGATTTTATGGGGATGATGAGAAGCTATAGCCTGCAACTTATTATCTACATATAGTTGAGGTTTTTATTGGGCGTTTTGTGTTGTTTCACTATGGTATACAAAAGAAGAAACTACAAAAAGAAGATATGGGATCTTGGAGTGAAGACTCTTCAAGCTAACATCTCAAGGAGAAGGTGTTTTTTAGGAGTGAGAGTAGTCATAAGAACGGTATTATTATTACTAGTTAGGAAATTATTAGGATTATAGTTATATTTGGAATGTAAAATTCTTGGCGAACAAGAAATAGACTTAGGTATCATTTCTGATAAATACATGATTAGGGGTGTAATCTTGGATGCGTGAAATAATATGAATTATTGATTTTGTTATCAATATATGGGGTTGATTTATCTTATATTAATATAAACCATTTGAGGATTGGTTTATCTCATCAAAAATGGACCATTTATCTTTATTGTTCTTTTATACCTCTAACATTTATATGGTTCGTATCAACCAACACAAAATGTCAGTAACTTATGTGGGTCTTAGCTCGTTAAAGTCTACATGGATCAAAATATGCTAATTAAACTGAAAATCGTGTTATGTAAGTTCAATGATATAGGCGTATAACTTTTTAATTTTTGTTTGTTAATTCCTCTTAATGTTGTAGTTAATAAATTAAGTCACGAAAATTAATGAAATAAATAGTAAAATAACTTATGTAAACAAACGGGCAAAGTAGACAAACCTCGGTATGTTAATATCGGGGATATTGCATATATATCCTTCTAAAAGCTGATAATTGCGTATATATTCAACTTAAATTTATAATTATATGTATATCTTTTTGAAAGCTTAAATATTGCATATATATCCAACTTAAACTACTAATTGCATATATAAGCTTTCTAAACTTTTGTAATTGCATATATATCCTTTCTAAACCTTCATAATACCATATATACTTTCTGAACAAATATGGCATATATATCAAAAAAATTATTTAATATAAATTTAACTCTAAATTATGATAATTATAATTTTAAAAATAGCAAAGACCAATATTTGTTTCAGAGGTACAATATCCCAGAGTTTAAAATGGGCTAAATGACAAAAAACAACATATCAAGGTAATATATTACCTCACATAAAAAGTCATTTTATCTCATATATAATACGAATACATAAAATAAACTAATTATAAATACTATGATTGTTATATATTTATAATAGATAAAGTATGTTTATAATAAAAAGGCATATCACTCACAACAAGTTTGTAAATAAGGAAAAATATTTTTAAATAATAATTTTTTATAATTATAGTTAATGTATTTTAGATTTGTAAATTTATGTTAAATAGATTTGTAAATTTATGTTAAATAGTATATATATATATATATATATATATATATATATATATATATACTATCAATAAAATAACAAGTAAAAACCCTAAAATTCTCTCTCCTTGTGGAGAAATCCGGCCGCCATCTGCCACTCCTTCTCCGGTCATGAATCATCTCCCATACCACGTCCTCTCTACCATGTAATCATTATTGGTTCTTAGGGTTTAGGGTTTATTCAGATGGCGGCTGGTTTATATGCTTATTCATACGGATCTCTCCTTTTCTTAACCCTAACCAATCGTTTTCACCGGTAAATCGTTTTTTAGGGTTTTGATTATTCTTCTGGGTTTACAATCGCACCCTTATATTCTGATTCTTGTAGTCGGTTATTGTTTTATATATATGGGTCGATTTATGTGCTTCAACTGTGAAACCCTTTTTAAGGTTTCTTATTTTTTCATTCTTGATGTTGGATTCATTGACTGTTAATACTAAGCTTTTGGGCTTGGTTACTTTTTTGATGGTGGTATTCGGTGATGATACTGGGCGTTAACGCATAATGGAACTCTTTCTTAGGGTTTTGTTTCTTAGTCGCTGGGTTTATTTGGAAGGTTAACTTTGTTATGATTGTCGATTCATGTGCTACAGCTGATTCGGTTTTGTAAGTGGGTTTTAGAGAGAGTGGAAGTCAAGTTTTGTGTAATCTTGTTTAAAAAACCCTTATTATCTTACCATTCACAGGATCTGTATCCGAGTGTACTTTTTCTGTTGA
This sequence comes from Chrysanthemum lavandulifolium, assembly GCA_022545495.1. Lineage (NCBI taxonomy): Eukaryota > Viridiplantae > Streptophyta > Magnoliopsida > Asterales > Asteraceae > Chrysanthemum > Chrysanthemum lavandulifolium. The sequence goes on along the minus strand of CM040241.1, from coordinate 171,570,761 downwards.
TTTTGTGATCGGTTTGCTGGAGTTAGGGTTTGGGTAACCCTATGGAAGTTAAGTTTTTTTGGGTAACTTGTTCAAAAACCCCAATTCATTTGTACTATCACAAGACGTGTTGCTGATGTTGCCTTGTCATAGGCGTTTTTGGGACACATCTTTGAAGGTGACGAATTCCTAATTATTAGGGTTTCGTTTATTGCTGGTTTTGTGATAGTTCTTTGTGGTTATTGGAAGTTAGGGTTCTGATTCTAGAATCTTATGATCGTTTGACATGATCCTGCTGCGACCATTTTTGTTTATCTTCTGGTTGGATCGATGTTGATGTGGTTATGCTGGAAGTTAGGGTTTGTGACCCTCGAACCGTCCCAAGAAGATTTTGTTGTTGGGTCATTGCTTTGGGACGTAGTATTCATGTTCTTATTCGCTATTCATGTGGGTAATGGATAGAATATGGTGGGTTTTACAAAACCTAGGTTGGTTATGATCATGCTATTCTTGTTATCTTCTGGTTGTGAAGCATGACGGATGTGGTATGGTGATTGGAAGTGGGTGCTAAGTGCTGCTGGTAGGGAACATGTCTTTTTTCCCTATGGTTTCTGATTGATACATGGTTCGGCTTTAGGAGCGCCCTTGGTGTTATGCTGGTCAGAATTTCTCTTGTTTTTCTTGTGTTTTGCTGCTCCAACTTGATAGGATTGGAAGTTCTACGATGACTAGGTCTTGGTGCTACATTAGTGATGCAAGCTTTTTATTTTCATATGTTTAATCACTTGTATAGTCATTGTAAGTGGTAAGTTGTATTTGTAAGTTATAAGAATGGCGTGTCATTCTTATATGAGAGTATGTAAGTGTCCTAAGGGACTGAGATGAGGGAAGTCACCCTCATCCTTTGTACCTCAACGTTTTTTGGAGTAATGAATTTTACCGGGGTGAATTAACCCTTTTACCCAAAAATATATTCAAATAACTATTGAGCTTTTGAAAAAATATATGTGCAATTAAAAATTTAAGGTAAAATATATACGTAATTTTGAGCAGAAGGTATTATATAACCCTTCTGATAACACATCATGACTATTACCATCTTATGAGGATCTTGTTGTTTTAAGACACGCTCCTTGGTTTAAATATTGATCACCAAAATATTACTCAATCTTTATTACTTATAAAGAATGTATATTCGTTTTGAAACTTCAAATGACTTAAAATGGAATAATATTGGTAGACTATTATATTTTGATTAAAAATTGTAACAAGACTTATCACTAAATAAATATTTTAAATATTGTTTAATACCTAAACTTTTATCATATTTTGTTTCTAATTCATATATTTTTTCGCGCAATGATTATAAATTGAACCCATAAATTTTGCATTAAAAGTCAATCCAAAAATATGATTTCATACATATAATTATATGCCGTTATACACCGGCGCTACTTACACTGTCGCTTTACACGAGTTCGTCTAGTATTTACTATAAAGTATTTTTGGTCCATGGAGGAATGGTTTGTCTACTCAAACGAAAGTGATGAAACAACCAATGATACAAGTTCAGTTCGCTTGGTCCAAGTTTTAATGAAACAAATATATTGAAGATATGTATTATAGATTATAGGTATGCATTTTGAACAGCTAAATAAAAAGATACGAAACTGTATTGGATATTATTAGCTAACATGATAAAAAGACTTTTAACTCTCCATATTGTAAGCTAGATTGAGTGTAACAAAGTGTAGATGATAAGCTATGAAGAGATGATTGTCTTGTTATAAAAAGAATAGGAAGATTATAGGTGGCTCAATTTTTTTATCTTGTAAACACCATAACTCACGTCACCAATCTGTGTGTGTAAATGTGTGTCAAATATTTTTGATTTCGGAGGAACTTGATTTTCGAGGGGTTGTTACAGGGCCGGCCCTGGCTATGGGCAGCGCGGGCGACGGCCTAGGGCATCAAAAAGTGAGGGGGCATCAAGTTGTTGGCCGTGTGAATCGATTTATGTGAAATAAAAATGAGTTTTTGAGAGGTATTACTAGCTTTGCCTCTTAGTGCCTCTAATTTAGTTAAGAAAAAGTAAAAAAGATAGTACTCAAAATGTCGCCGGACATGAATGTTGAACTTTGGGAGGAAGAAGGAAATGTCATATGTTGGGAGGAAGTACTCTTTGTATTATACTCCAGTATGTTTTTAGTCCATGTGGCTATTAATGAATTTATTTCAAAAATACACCTTCAAATTTCAACAAATTGTACTTAAGACCTCTTACTATCTTTTATTTGATTATATATTTCCCTAATCTATTAGGTACATTATCTTTTATGCTACTTTTACTTTATAAAAATTGCACCACAAAATATGTAATGTTTTCTTTTAGTACAATAGCAATATATGTAAAATATTTGATTGATTTTCTTAGTTTCATCACAAATAAAATAAACTATTTTGCTAAAAATATATGCATAGTAATATCAGTCGTAACTTGTTCTTTACTTTCGACTCTTATATAAATTTCAAATATGACATGAAGGTGTTCTAATTCTATTAATTGTCTTTTTATGTTATAGAGCACTTGAACCAACCTACAAAGTAAATTAAACTCAATTGTTGTCTTTTGAAAATTTAAGATAATACGCGAAGTTTATTTATATGCCAAACCTTTAATTACGGGCATTATTTTAACATTTCGCCCAGGGCATCACACGACATTCGAAATCTCAGGACCGGCCCTGGCCCTGGTTGTTAGTAAGCGGTGGTGTTGTGAAAAAAAAGAAAAAGAGATGAAGAAAAGAAGACAAAATGGTTTTGATTTGGAGTTTTGTGGTATTTAAGTTGGTATAGCATAAATATGTATATGAGATACATATAATTGATATAACAACAGGAAAAAAAAATTTTTTAGCTCAGTTGGCCATCTGGGCTCATTTTAGAGTTTGGAAGAGGTTTTACTCAAGGTTCGAGTTTCGCAAGAGACAAAAAAATCAGGTTTTCCTCTTAGTATGAAGACGTGAGTTTTAGGGGTTTCCCTTCGCGGGTCTCTCAATAGTTTGAATCCCGAAGCCTATCGTTTAGATAGTTTAACTCAAAGGATCAGATTTGAGTGTGGTATCGTTCTAAAAAAATAAAAATAAATAAATAGATAGTATAAAGAAAGAAACACATTAAAATACCATTATATCATCATGCGTAAGGCATATGATTAAATTCAACAAAAATTAACAGATGATAGAATGCAATTTGAAACTAACAAAACACTAAATGCAACCCTAAAATTCTCTCTCCTTTGTGGAGAATTCCGCCGCCACCCTCGTGCTTTTTCCGGTCAATATTCTATCTAATTCGTCCTCTCTATCCTTCTTTGAAGGGTATGCATACGGTTAGGTTAATGATATTCTTTTGAGGGTGGTTGGTAACGCGTTTCTGTCTCTATATGATCGGATTTCTCCAGGTCTGGCGATTCTTTAACCCTACTTTAAATCGGTTTTCATCAGATTTGGTGAATCGTTTTTTTAGGGTTTTTAAACCGCCATGTGTTTTCTAATCGCACCCTTTAAGTCGGTTATACTAATTGATTATTCATATATAAGGGTCGATCTCATTCTTCATGCACATTGGTTAATCAATTTTCTGGTTAACGCATTTAAATCTATTCGATACCCAATTAGGGTTTCGTTTCTAGTGTGCAGTAAAGGATGCGCTTATTGGTTCTGGTCGTGCGCTTTGATGGTGAAACCCTTTTTAGGGTTTCTTTATTATTCGGTGGTTGTCTGGTGCTGAATGACTAAAAACCTTTTTTAGGTTTTATTATGTCGATTGGAAGTAAACCCTCTTAGGGTTTTGATTTCTTCGCACGTTAACTTTGTTTAGGGTTGGTTTCATTTGTGTTTGTGCGTGGGTTTATGGGAGATATGGAAGTATTGTCGGAGGTTCGTTGCATCATTGTTGGATCTGCTACAATTGTTCTATTATTCGATCCGTGATTGGTGTGCGTTGGGATGTTAGGGTTTTTATAAAACCTTTTTGTTTCTATGTTCATTCTTCTTTGCTACTAAGTTGATTACGATGTGGATCGTTATCTTGGTTTTTTTTCAAGTAGTTGCTAATCGTTAATGGAGGTTAAGTTTTTAGGGTTCTTATTCAAAAACTCTTTGGCTGGTCAGTTCTGCATGATGCTTCAGTCTATTATTGGTTTGATGCTACAAAATTGATCATGGTGGTGTATGTTAGGGTTTGTAAAACCCTTGTGTCTGTCTATGGCAGGTTGTAATACCTAAGGTTTGCACTCTGATCTTATTTGAATTTGGCTGCTTAAAGGTATACAGAATCATGTCATAGTGATTGTCTATGGTTGGTTAGGGTTTCAACCCCATTGATAGTCTATGGCTGTTCATAATTGCTGCGAGTTTCGCGCTGACCTTCTTGTTTTCTTGAGGGTGTGTTTGACACATTGAATTTGTCCATAGTGATCGTTGCTTGATGGTGTTTATCAAGCATGTTTGTAGTACCTTTTGATCCTTTGTATTCGGGCAGAATTCTTATTTTACTGGGTTGATTGGTTCTCTATGTGGAAGTTAGGGTTTATATCCCCTATGCTTTGATGTGCAATCCGTAGTGCAAGGCGATATTTTCTCACATGATATCAAGGTGCTGCGGGTTTGTATGTGAATGGTTGATGCTGGAAGTTTGGACTACTATGACGATTTGAAGATTCAAGTTAATTTGTTTTTTTATAGTTGTTGTAGTTTGATGTCCAATGTTTGTTATAAGTGTGGTTTGTCACGCTTATATGAGTGTCTGTAAGTGTCCTAAGGGACTGAGGCGAGGGAATTCACCCTCGCCCTTTGTACTTAAACGTTTTGGTTAATAATATTTTACCGGGTGCAGGATTACTCCCCTTTACCAAAAAAAAAAACACTAAATGCAAATTTTGACGAACTACACTTTTCTTATTTTTTTGAACAAAGATTCAAAAGTCTCCATTTGACCCCACATAACATTCCTTTTTAATAAATCAATTTTAGCTATTTATTTTTTATCAAAATTAATAAATTAAACTATTTTTCATTTTTTTTTTTTTTTTAATAACATATCTTGCAAACGATAAATTTTCAAACTACAAAAATAATACCATCGCGACGAGAATTAAATTATCTTTCTAGAGATATACACTTCTTTATATTTTCGACAAACTTTTTTTAAAATTTCGACTAGAAAAATCACATATGATATGTAAAATCATATATGATTTTCAAAAATCACATGTGATTTGTAAAAATCAAATCATATATGATTTTACAAATCACATAAGATTTGCAAAATTCATATGTAATTTGTAAAATCGAATCATAAGTGATTTTCACGAATCACATATGAATTTTCTTGACCGAAATTTTGAAAAAAATAAAAAAAAGGAAAAAAACAAGAAAAACATTAAAATATATAAAAGTGCATATCTATAGAAAGATAACTTAATTTCGTCATGCAATTGTATGATTTTTTCAGCGTAACGATTAACGGTTTGCGAGATATTTAATTTTAAAAAATGGTGAAAATTATTATTATTTTTATTTATTTGTTTTTTTTAGTTATAAAAATATATAGCTATAATTGCTTTATTGAATCTTTGATAAATTTTAGATCTATATTTAACTTTTGCCCCTTATCATTATTATATCATTCATATCTTCATCGTATAAACATAAGAAGATGATAATTTGTTTTCCGGTAGATCGATTTGAACAAGAAAGTGTGACAATGACATTTATTTCAGCAAGGTTTGACGCATTTGAGAGACCGACGTATAGTAATGCGTATCTAAACGACCATTATTTCTCTGATAAATGAAAAGGATAAAAACCTAAAGTAATAGGTGTCGTCAAGAAAAAGCTAAAGATAATAAGATAGATTGTGCGCTTACTAGGAGTGGGAATGAAGTGGAGCACTGGCGAGACGTAAAGCAAATAGAGTATGGTAGACTCGTGTACAATGTTACCGAGCGTCCAAAGTAGCGCATTCTTACTCGCGGAAAACAGTTCCTCAGTTCCTTTCCATATGACCACGTAAATAACCTCCTTCGCATTACCATAGAGAAACAAATCTCGATCGTTACATGTACAAGTGTCATATTCTTCTGTAAGGCTACCACCACCTTCGTCATCGCTGTCTTCAACTATCCCGTGATAAATCCAGCTACTATTATTATTGTTGTTGTTGTTGATACGAGGTGACATAATTTCGTCCGAAACGATGCCTTTCTCAGCCATATTGATGCTTTTGTTTTGTTTGACACGATCATATTCGCAATGGAATGAGTTGTGAAAACAATACTATTTATTATTTCCTCCACAACGATATGCGTTGACATGTTCCTTGAAGAGCTTTCACCTATTTTATAAATACTAAGCATGGTATCCGCGCGTTGCGGCGGGTACCATGTAACTAAATTTTTTGGCGAGTGATTTCTTTATATTATACATTTTCCATGATTATAACTTTACGGGTGATGAGAATTTTATATTGAAACAACTTTATGAAATATCAAGGTATTTTATATAAAATAGCAAGGTGTATGCGCAATTGTTGTATTTGAGTGGTAGTTCTTGTTCGGAGTTGGGTTTTTAGATGTTGAGGTTATGTTGGTGACATGAGGCGTATGTGATAGAGGTTGTTTTATTTGTGATTATAGTTCACTGTTGTGAAACGTGAGGATGTGTTTTAGTTCAGAGAAATAGCTGACAGTGGTCGGCTTTTGGTGGTGCTCTGCTCATGGTAAGCGAGCATATTTCTAGACAAAGTGAATATTGAAGATGAGTAAGTGAAGATGGTTTTGTTTTTTTTAGTTTTAAAGCGGTGTAATTTATATGAATGTTAGAGGGCTATTACAAGTTTATTTTTGGGTAAAGGGTTTTCACCCGGTAAATGTATTACTCAAAAAACGTTGAGGTACAAAGGATGAGGTGAGTCCCACATCTCGGTCCCTTAGGACACTTACAGACACGATATATAAGAATGACATACCATTCTTATAACTTACACTAAAATGAACCAACAAAAAATGACAAAAATACATAAAAAGTTACAATACTACTCAAGAAAAAACTTGAGCCTTCTATGTCACTAATGTGGTCCACTTTAACTTCCATGAAGAATCCAACTAAGAACAACCAAGCATTCTTCAACACCTCATCAATTTGTAGTAGCAAAGAATACCACAAACAAAACTTCATGATCAGAATCATCTCACAAATACCACACAACGGTTGGTGGGAGACTCTAAAACCACGGATAGAGCAGCAAGCGTAACCTCGCTCCAACAGTGTGCGTTTAGATGCAAATCTGAATAACCATGAACTACCCAAAAAGATTTTTTGAATAAGAAATCATTAAACTTAACTTTCAATATCACCATGATCAGCACCAAATGCAAATAACGACCAAAACCATATTTGCATGCGGCACCAATCCGATAACTCCAAAACCTAGGGTTACGAAACCCTAACTTACAAAAAGGACATCAATAACGACACAGTAGGAAGATAATCAACTCGTAGCAGCAGAAGAAACCCCATCTCGGATCGATTAACAACTCCTCAACTTCCAATACCCACAAATACGGACCCAAACATCAAGCAAACCAACACCAAGAAGCGAGAATGGTACAATGAAACACCATCGGGTCTAGCGGGGATAACAAACCCTTCTCTCATAAACCCACGAAACATTAACAACCATCATACAAGAACATACGAACCCTAAAACAAGGGTACCAACCATTAATGAATACCCTAACAAGGGTACACTTCGATAAATAAAATAAACAAACCCTAAAATTAGGGATCCGTTCGCCATGAAGCACCAAGCAACAACGATTGAAAGATAAAACCCTAAAAGGGTTTCGCATATATAGCACATCAACAAACCAAAGGCGATTTTGTATATAGAGTCAATTTAGAAAAACCAAACCAACTTGAATGATAACCAATCGCCATTGAGCGGTATGAATTTTATTAATGATGATATTAATTTGGAGGAGTTAAGTGAATTTGGAAAAAGGCGAAAAGGAGTCAATAATTGAGTTTATTGGCGAACCTACTAAGGATGGTTGTATGTCGAAGGGGAACCTAGAGGAGACGATGAATTCTTTCTCTTCTATGGATGTTATTAATGCAGATTCTGACACGGATGTGGAGGATGTTCACATTCCTACCGGTGGTTCTTCGTATCCTAGCTCATCTTTTGGTGGTGGGCAAAATTTAGAACGGTTTGATGATTATGATGATATTGAAGACCAGCTTGAAGAGTATCCATGCCTATACAATGAATTTTGTGACCAGTATGATTTCAAGGTTAAAGGTAGAGGTAGGAATTAGATATTTTCCTAGACATTAGAATGGTTTTTCGTTCTTATGTAGTGGAAAGGGAGGTAGCAATCCTTGTTTGTTTTGTATTGCTTTTTTTTGCCTATGTAAAATTTGAGATGAGGATTCACCTCATCCGTTGTATAAACGTTCTTTTGGTGTAATGCATTTTACCGGGTATTGATTCCCTTTACCCAAAAAAAAAACCAATCGCCTATCTGAAAACCCAACTTAATCGCTACAAAGAATGAAACCCTAAGGTTTCCTTGTAATCGTTAATAGAAAACAAACCCTAAAGGCGGTATTGTGTAGCGATCAAGACCACCGGGAACCACCACTTCGGATCCAATAGATGAAAACGATTATACAATCCCTAAATAAGGAATAGATAAATCGACAATGATAGGAAGCAGATTTGAAGAAGGATAAGAATCAAAGCGACAAAGAAAACCCTAAAAGAACGATCACCTAAAAACCAAAAGCAGAATGATTATGAGCGGCGATCAAGAAGAAGAGAAACACGAATGTTAACACTTCCCAATTACTGTGTCGCATCCACAAACACACAGATTTGGTCGGATTAGGCGAGAACGATTTAGCATAAGAGGTTTTCTTTGTCTCCTTTTTCACCGAGAGAAAACGTTTAGGGTTTTTTTTTTTTTTTTTGCTATTACAAGTTTATAGTTATAGAATGAATGACATTTAAGTTTTTCGGTTGTTATAAGTTTATAGAATTGAATGACATTTAAATTTTGGGTTGTTATAAGTTTATAGAATTTAAGATATTTAATTTTATAGGTTGTTATAAGTTTATATAATTTAAGACATTTTAATTTTCTTTATTCAACTTTAATTATGTGTATGATACAAGCTTTGTAAAACATTTTTTCCATTATAAGAAATTTGTTGAATCTTAATTTTAAGCCTTCTAATAATAGCATGTCTCAAATGTTTTATATAGTAGTATACATTACCCATTATATTACTCTTCAGCCTTTAAAAAACCATTTTCATTTAGTCAACATAAAACAAGTTAATGATAATGAATTAATGAGACCATCGACAGCTAGAAAGATATATTATCATGTGCCACCGTCTCAAGTTGGTTTGTTCATTAAGCCAAATTTAAACTTAAATCCTCAAAATATGTCGAATACCAAATAAGAATTGGATCACGTCTACAAATATGTGCATGTATTTTCTTTAAAAAAAATCAGTCGTATTTTTTGGAGTGCTAAAGTATTTGAAAATTACACATTGTGTTATGAATATATTTATACTAGCTATAGGCTCGCCCGTTGAGCGGCTAGCTTCAAGAAATCTTTTTTTGGGTAAAAGGGATTTTTCACCCTGGTAAAATGCATTACACCAAAAAAATTGAAGTACAAAAGATGAGGGTGACTCCTCATCTAGGTCCTTAGGACACTTACATCGACCACTACATAAGAATGACATGCCATTCTTATAACACATATCATACCGATAACTAAACAAAATGAACAACCAAAAATGACCACAAGTACATAAGACAATACATTACTATTCAAGTAAAGATACTCGAGCCTCCTAAATCAATTTGGCGTTCACGTAATGTGTTATTAGTAAAAACACCAAAAACACAACTTCCATAATGCATTGAGACTTTGACCAACCTCTAGCCCGATAATAAACTTGAAGAACCGACCCACGAACTAAGGGAAAACCAACAGCCTAAGCCTCAAAATACATCAACCAAGCCATGTACCACGATCAATCGCATCAAGATAGACAATACAACGTTGAAAACCAGCAAATCAGATCGAGAAACAACGTGCGTGAGCGTGGCGAGCAAAACAAACCCTTACGTTCAACCCACCTCACAAGCCACGACCACATCACGAACAAGTGCGTGAACACGTGAGAAATTCCATCTTACATGCACATGATCCCACCCAACCCACAAACAAATCATGTCACCCAAGAACATGGGTTGAGTGGAAATAAGGAAACCATCATTACTTCCACGCAAACGTCCTACAAAGAGCCAAGTAGATCAGAGTGTAACATTCATCATACTAAACCAGACCAAGAATCATTAGCGTCGCAAGGAACCCTAACAATCCCAATGATCTACATCAGCCCACCCTAACATCCATGAGTCCGCATGCCAAATCAGCGAAGGGACCATACAAACATGCCACAAACAGTAGCATAATACCAATCATGTCACAAGCAGCAACACGCCATATACATGCAAACCAAGAGCAACTCGAACCATAAATGAACAAAATATAGGGATTAAAAAACCCTAATATTAAGCAGCCGCCAAATGCCAAACTCCAACATATCATGATCCAATTCAGAATGAATAAAAGATGTTGAGTCGCTAGCGATCTGCACTTATAGAATACGATCATAGGGACATCGAACCAGCCCTAACGAACCAGAAAACCTTTTCTCAAGATACATCAAATCAACATGACGACCGAGACTTCGAAATAGGAATGAGAAATCGAATCACATCATCCAACGAATCCGGAATATCCTGAAAACCTGCAAACATCTACGAAGAAAACCAAAACTGAAAAGATAACACACAATCAAAGAAGAGATGGTCGTGAGAATCAGGTTGAGTCCTGCGAAGAGGGCACACCAACATATCATCATTTGGATCATGATGTACATCATGATATCTCAACATATCTTGAGTCCGTAATCTTCTTTTCAAGACAAGGCAAAGATGGAAAGCATGTATCGGTATACGATGAGAAAACCAAACAAGAAGATACCAATCCACATGAAGACCCGGGCGAATACAATCCCACGCAAGAGACACGAAAAAGGCTTTATGGAATCACCATAATGCCAAAATAACTTATCCTCCAAATTATCTATCAAATTAGGGACCGTAATAGAAATAGTACCCGGATACCGATCACCCCAATTATAGAAGGCCACGGCCACGAATTCCCATTAATCACATCATGAACAGCAGAACTAGGAGAAAAACTTTCACGATGCATGTCTCTAGAAAAACTTGGAAGTTAGGGTTTGGGAAAACCCTAGTTTTGAGTCTATGGCAGGTTGTGTTCAAATCGAGTTGCATTCTGATCCTAATTGCTGGTTTGGTGCATAGAATCGTGTCATAATGTAGGTTGGATCGTAGGGGTGTGATTGTATTGGTCGCTTATTGTGGCTGATTGGGAAGTCGTGCTCTTGTTGGGTTTGTATGAACTTCCTCGTATCTACTAAGGGACTGAGTTGCACGTGATTTTTACTTTGGTATTAATTTGTTCTGAGTAGGTCAATAGGGATTGTTCATTGGAAGTTAGGGATGTAATCCCTATGTTTTTTGTATGACCAGAATCACATATGTGTTCACGTTGTTCGTATTCTTTGGTGATGCTTATTGGGATTTGGTTTTGCATCTCTAAACATACACCTTTGGTGCGAGTTTGCCCTTGCTGCTTTATCCGTGGTTTTAGAGTCCCTCACCAACCGTTGTATGTAATTTGTGAACTGATTTCACATTTGACGAGCCATGAATGTGGAAGTTAACAAGATCAAGATGTTGGGAAGTTAGGGGGTTAACCCTATTTGTTACTGATCACCTTTCTTGGACATAATTATGATCATGAGGTTCTTGAGGGTTGGTTAATTGGAAGTTAGAGCTCTATGACGTCTTTGGAAGAATTAAGTGTTCTACTTGAAGCGGTTAACTTGTTATGTTTATTAGGCGTCGTAGTTTTATGTTCTATTATTTTTATAAGTATGGTTTGTCATTTCACCCAATTTAGGGTGATGCGCATTTCAATATTCTTTGTTGGTCGATTCTTTCTTGATGGACATTAGGGTTTTTATAATCCTAATGTGATTGGCTTTGGAGATTATGGAAGTTAGGGTGGTTTATACACCCTATATTTTGTTCTGTATCTGTTCTGATTGGCATTTATGATTCTGATTATCGTGTGGGTCAATGGAACATGTGGATTTGGGTTGATGTTCAACCATTGGTTTGTTGTAAGTTAGGGTTTAGACTCTAAGTTTTGTCTATGGCAGATTGTGTACGCATCGAATTTCATTCAGATTATAATTGCATGAGGCAGGGAATGGTGCGCATGATCGTGACGTAGTGGTGTTGGGGTTTGGTTGCGTTGCGTAACTGATGTAGTATTTGTTCGTCTATGGTAGGTTCGTTTCACATTGGCTCCATTCTGATTTGTATTTGTGTGTGATTGCGGATGTTGATCTGAATTGTACCATAGTTTTATGTGTGGCGAACATTGATCGTTGTTAGGTTTTGGCTTTTTAATCCTTCATGAGATCATGGGAGCTGCTGGATGTTATGTTCGAATGGATCAATCTGATTCTTGTCACATTGATAACACTATCATTGATTCGGTATGTAAGTTAGGGTCGGTCAACCCTATTTTTCATCTATGACTGATCATTATACACAGGGTTACATTCTTAGTTAGAGTTTCACTCATTTGGAACTTGTAGCAGATGAGGTATTTGATCGAGTTGTAGTGTTGGTGTGTGTATGGGGGTTCGTTGTAGTTATTTGGTGTGGATTGGTGTGTCCTACCATGGTTATGGCTGCATCGTTGAAGGTTATGGACTTCTATGACGACTTGTGAAGAATCAAGTGTTACCTTGAGTTTTTAATTTGTAACCTTATAGTCGTTGTAGCTTTTATGTTCATATGCTAGTTATAAGAGTGGCTTGTCACTCTTATATAGTGGTTATTTGTAACTGTCCTGAGGGACTGATCCTTTGTACTTCAATGTTTTTGGTGTAATGTATTTTACCGGGGTGAAAAATCCCTTTTACCAAAAAAAAAAAACTCCTTGTCATAAGTGCAATAGTTCAAACGAGCAGCTCGTAATTTTTCCGAAAAGTAAGCAATGGGACGTTTGGCTTGAATCAAAACAGCACCAATACCAACTCCACTTGCATCACACTCAACTTCAAAGGGTTGAGAAAAATCTGGAAGAGCTAAAATAGGAGCAGCACACAAACGCTCCTTGATTGTTTCAAGCATACTGTTAGCATCTTCTCCCATGTGAATGTACCTTTCTTCAAACAATTAGTAATGGGACTAGTAATAGTCTTGAAATTGCGAATAAAACGCCTATAGAATGAAGCGGACCATGAAATGAATGCACTTCACTTATATTTTAGGATTAGGCCAGGACTTGATTGCTTCAATTTTGGACTGATCCACGGACACACCATCCTTAGAAACCACATAACCAAAGAACATCACCTTATCAACTAGAAATGAGCACTTCTCCTGTTTTCCAAAGAGTTTTTGAGCTCTAAGGGTGTCAAAGATCTGTTTCAAATGTATTTTTTTTGGGTAAAGGGTTTTACCCCGGTAAATATATAACCAAAAATAATGTTAAGTACAAATGGAATGTGGCTGAAGTACCACATTAACCTCAAGCAAAAGCTCGATAAACTAGTGTTTATGACATGCCATAAACACAAAGGAACTAGCTATAGTACATCACCTAACTAGCCATAAACAAGTAAAAAAACTTGTAACAAGCGAGCATCCCGCATCCACCAATCCACCAAGGAGCAAGTAAACCTGTGAAGTCACCTCCTTAAAACCCTTTCCAAGAAAAACCCAAAGGAAAAACCTTAGAGTAGGAAAAGAGTACAACCCTTACCCGGCACTCCTTGGTGAGAAATACATATACTTGGAATCTTCCATTTATCAAGGATCAAAGCGAGACCGCGAGGTTAGCTTCTTGAACTTGAAAGTAACCACTTCAACCGAATAGTAGAGACAATGATGCTAACCACTTGACCTTGATGAGACTTCTTTCTCTTGAAAATCCTAGTATTGCGTTCCATCCGGATAAAGTATGTAGTAGCTGCGGCGATCGAGAAATGATGCTACCAACCGATCGCCCTTAGATATAGGAATAAGAACCGTAATAATACTAACCAAAGAAGGCGGGATCCCATCCATGCGGATAAAACCGGACCTTAAGCCAAACACGCATAGAAAAGCGGCACTCAAAAATAAATGAGGATGAGAATCGGAACCAATTCACAAAGAGGGCATCTAAGCGAATCCAAATCAACATTAGGACCAACATCCCATTGTCGCATCCTATCTTGAGTCTTGACGCTTAATAGCAAGCCACAAATGTATTGCATGCCTCGGGATACAATGCGAGAACCAAGGAACATTACACGATCAACCACATCACCCTAAGACGCGTAATCCCATGCACCCGAAACCGAAAAATCACCAAAATTACCATCCAATTTACGCCATAATAAACCATCGACATTATCATTAAGAATAGGAACCGGTATTGCAGCTAACAATGGAAAACGAGATAACCAATCCACCGGCCATCGCCAAACACCATTAGCAATCAGATCACAAACCGAATTAGATAAATTAAAACCTGCCCGGGCAATATCTCTATTGGTAAGCAAATCACGAATAGGGCTTATCGCACACCACCTATCAAACCAAACAGATGTGTCCTTTCCATTATTAATCTTATGCGGATAAAGGGCGAATCTTAGGTCGAATCATAAGAAGCTTGCGCCATCCCGGCTAACATCCCCAAACATGGGACATCCCAAAGCTTCTCCCGAAGTTTATAAGAATGAATCCATTGAACCCATAACGATTCTTTATGTGTCAAAATACTCCAAATATGCGTAGTCATGAGAGCAATATTAAAATCCTCCAAACGTCGAATACCAAGACCACCTTCTCGCTTTGGCTTACAAACAGAATCCCAAGCAACCTTAGCTTTTCCCTTTTTCATTTCTCCTTGAGACCAAAGAAAGCCCCTCATAACCTGCTCTAACTCTTGTATAATGCGAGTAGGAAGAATAAAGACTGAAGCCCAATACAAATGCATAGATGATAAAATAGACCTCACCAACTGAAGCCTACCCGCAAGAGATAGAAACTTATTACGCCAATCATTTACACGACCCTCAACTTTTCAACCAAAGACTACGGTCCTTATAAAGAAGTCTCGAAGATATAAGGGAACCCCAAGATACTGACAGGAGAGAGCCTTCGCAAATGGCATAGACGGAGAATAGCGACTTTAATAGCATTAGGCACATTACAAAGAAAGTCAGTACTTTTGGGATACTTGGGACAAGACCGAAAAGTTCTTGAAGTCCTCAAAGCACGCATAATGACATTAAGAATCACGATGGCCTCTAGCAAACAAGAAGAGGTCATCGCAAAACAAAGGTTAATAATTTTACATTGATCACACAAATGATGAAACCGAAAATCCACGACATTAGAAACCTTTATGCGCAATATAAGCGTTAAAACTTCCATAATTAGAGTAAACAAATAGGGAGATAACGGGTCACCTTGTCGAAGTCCCCGCTTACCTTTAAACCAGCCATGAAGATCCCCATTAATACATATAGAATAAGATGTAGATGAGATACATTCCATAATCCAGTCAACCATTTTAACGTGAAAACCAAAACCAATCAGGATGGCTTTAAGAAAAGCCCAATCAACCGTATCATACGCCTTCTGAATATCAACCTTAAAAGCACATCTAGGAGGACCTCTCCCTCTATGATAATTCCGCATAAGCTCTTGGGTAAGTAATATGTTATCAGATATACGACGACCAAGAACAAAAGCAGATTGATTAATACTAACCAACTGACCAAGACCCTCTTTAATACGATTAGCAAGGATTTTGCTAATGCATTTATACATGACATTGCAGCAAGAAATAGGTCTATAGTCATTAATCTTAGACGGAGTAGAGACTTTAGGAATCAACGATATAATGGTATGATTAATCTCCTTAAGAAGCTTACCATTCATAAAGAAATCGAGCAATGAGAAATAACCTCGGCACCCACAATATCCCATGCTTTTTAAAGAAAGGTAGTGTACCATCTGGACCGGAGCTTTATCATCCCCATAGAAAATATAGCCTCCTTTATCTCGCATCCATGACATGACGAACCATCGAATTAGCCAATTGGTGTGGAAGAACATTAGAAAAAATACCGTATTCATCAAAAGAACTACAATTGCCTTTAATACCAAGAAACTGTTCATAATGAGCAACAAAAGCACCTGCAACCTGATGACCCTCGTACAAGACATTGTTTGCATCTCTCACCAATTCAATTCGATTACGGGCACATTTGCTTTTCACAATATTATGAAAGTAAGCTGTATTAGAATCACCTGCATGAAGCCATTGAACTTTAGATTTCTGCTTTAAAAACCTTTCTTCATCTAATGTGGCCTCCTTATACGCAAGAAGATAGTGAGCATGATCATCACGTAGGTCTGAATTAGACGGATCAGAATCAATAGCCTTTTGAACCTCATCTAATTCCTTCCGAAGCCTAACAACCCGCTCATACAAATTACCTTGACTGTGCAAAAGCTTACGAAAAGGAGATTTCAGCCCCTTTAAGCGTTGAACCACCCGAAACATAGCACAACCATGAACATTAAGATTCCATCCCGCATTAACCGTATCAAGAAACCCATCTTTATGAATCAAGTTAGAAATTTGAGCGGTTTAGGCTTAGGCTTAGTTACCGGGGAATCATAAAACACACGGAGAATGATCCGAAATACGATAAGGTTGAAATATAGCAAACGAACACGAAACAAGTCGACAAAATTTGATTACCCATCACCCTATCAATTTTCTTCAATGTACCAAAAGAGCCTCTTGGTTTTTGATTCCAAGTAAAATGAAGACCCGTACAATTAAGATCCGCAACCTCCATTTTCTGAACACACTCTTTGAAATCACGCATAGCAATATCAGGAGCATAACTACCACATGAATGATCCTCCAAATTAAGTGCCGCATTAAAATCCCCCAACACTACCCAAGGCCGACTACGCATAAATCCAGCATGGCAAACAAGATTGGACCAAAGGGCACGCCGATGAACATAATAATTATCTGCATACACAAAAGAACAGAAAAAAGTTTTGCTGTCCGTCCGAGTATTTACCTGAACATGCATAACCTGGTTAGTTTGAGACATAATCATAACATCAACAATATCATCATTCCACCAAGAATAATCGGGACCCCTTATCACACAAACTACCATTTGACGTCCACTTCCACCGACGACAAACATTACGACATGTATCATACACCACCGATGCATCAACATGAGATTCCAAAATAGCACATACACTAAGATTATTATCATTTACCACTGTTTAACCTCTTTTTGTTTAGGGGAGTGGTTCAAACCCCTTATATTCCAAGAGGCGATACTAAACATCAGGAACATTCGAGACAGGAGTGCTTGCCCCCGATTTATCAAACAAATTAGCAGTTTCATTATAGACATCAAATGTTCTTCCTTGTTTTTGCTATATACCAATATGTCATCCAAATAAACCACAACGAACCTGCCCAAAAACAATTTCAAAACTTCATTCATCAGCCTCATAAACATACTAGGAGCATTCATGAGACCAATGGGCATTACGGTCCACTCATATAACCCATGCTTGGTCTTGAAGGCTGTTTTCCACTCATCCCCTTCACATATTCGAATCTGGTGATAACCACTTCGCAAATCAATTTTTGAAAACACCACTGATCCATGAAGCTCGTCCAACATATCATCTAGCCTTGGGATTGGAAAACGGTATTTGATGATAATGTTATTCACCGCCCTACTATCAACACACATCCGCCACGTTCCATCCTTCTTGGGTACAAGCAAAACGGGCACGACACACGGACTTAAACTTTCACGCACATAACCTCGGCTCACAAGCTCATCAACCTTTTTTTAACTCCTTTGTTTTTTCCGGATTACACCGATGAGCAGCCTTATTAGGTAACGATGCTCCTGGAATAAGGTCTATTTGATGTTCAATGCCACGAATAGGAGGTAAACCTGGTGGCAAGTCATTGGGAAACACATCTTGGTATTCAAGTAACAAATCAACAATGGGGCTGCCCTCCATCAAATTCACGGTCTCCATAGAATCTTCTTTCTTTACCAGCAAATACACCACTTCTCCCTTTAATTCCGGCCAATAAATAACTGCCAATCGTCCTCTCTATCTCTCTTCTAGGGGATATGCAATACGATTTTGGTAAGTTATATTCATTGGAGGGTGGTTGGTATCTTACTCTTCCTATATCTTTAATCGGATTTCTCCTCTTTTGATTTTCCAAAACCGTAACTTTTTTGTTATTGGTTTTAGGGTTTTCTGCTTTGGCCGATCGTTTATATTCTCATGGTTATTAGTATAACGATCGTTATTTGGGTGTTCTGGTCGATCAAAACCTACATCTAACCGCCTTCTATCTTTTCTGGATCGATTGGTTTGTTAGGGATCTCTCATGAACGAAACCCTTTTTAGGGCTTCGATTTTTATTGCTTTTGATTGGCTGGTGTTGCTGCTGCGCGTTAACGTTTAAATCTTGGATTGTAAGTTGGACTGGTGTCCATTCATGTCATGAAGGTCGATCTGTTGATCGTGGTTATTGTCTGGTTTGTGATGATTATTCGGGGAAGTGGGTTGAGAGAGGGAATGTGATTTGTCGTTTGATGAGTTAGGGTTTTCTTTAACCTTAATTTTCTGTATGTTAGGGTTCCGTTACCCTAGTTTATGCTTATTCGTGATACTGCTGCTGTTTAATGATCATTCATTCATTATATCTGCTGTTGTTGATCGGTAATGCTGGAAGTCTAAGTGGTTGTGATCCTGCTGCTGTTGCTTAGCATTATGAGGATCGTGTTTATGGGCTGCTATTCAGATTGTATGTTGCTACATGATTAATGTGATGGATAGTAGTTGTTATGTGTACGTGCATGGTTCTTTTCCTACTCTTTGTGAACTAAAATCACATCGGATGATCAATGAGTGAAGAAGATTCATGTTGTTGATGGAAGTTAAGTTTTGGGGGCTCTTGTTCAAAACCCCAATCACACAATCACGTATCTATTGTATTCTAATTTATTTTGAAGTTTTGTGATTGTTTATGATGGAAGTTAGGGTTTGGAAATCCTATGTTTCACACGTTAGCGATTTGAAGGCTTAAGTATGGGTTCGTCTTAGCTGGAAGTTAGGGTTTGTTACCCTATGATTATGTTCTATGCTCGGTATCACATTGGGGTTGTTGGTTTAGCATCTCAACGTACACTTTTGGAGCGAGTTTCTGCTTGCTGCTCTATCCGTGGTTTTAGAGTCTTCCACCAATCGTTGTGCGAAATTTGTGAACTAATTCTTATTTGCTGATTACATGATCATGGAGTTGATGTGCGTTGGTTTTATACGTATTTGTTGGGTTTTCTTATTGGTGTTCAGTTTTGCATCTCAACATACACCTTTGGAGCGAGTGTGAGCTTGCTGCTCTATCCGTGGTTTTAGAGTCCCTCACCAACCGTTGTGTGAAACTTGTGAATTGTACTTCAATTTGAGGACTATGATATTGTATATTTGGACGACGCTGGAAGTTTGGACTAATATGGTGACTTGAAGATTCAAGTATTTCTACTTGAAGTGCATTTATTTTTATTCTTTTTATCATTGTAGTCGATGTTTAGTTATAAGTGTGGTGCATCACGCTTATATTGTAAGTTATAGGAATGATGTTGCATTCCTATAGGAGAGTCTGTAAGTGTCCTAAGGGACTGAGATGAGGGATTCACCCTCATCCTTTGTACTTCATTGTTTTTGGCGTAATATATTTTACCGGGGTGAATTAACCCTTTTACCTAAAAAAAAATACACCACTTCTTTTTTTGGGTAAAACGGTTAATTCACCCCGATAAAATTCATTACGCCAAAAAACAATTAAGTACAATTGGCATGGGTGACTCCCATTCCCTCAGCCCGTTACATGGGCAACAACTGCTACAAAAAAACAGAACAAACACAACTAAACCCTGAACTAAACAATTACATTTAAAAAACAGTCTAAATGTAATAAACCAAGTTTTGAAGAACCACTTCCATAGTGCGCAACTCTATCTTCAATAATCATCCATACATATCCCGCGAGTGCAACACCAATAACCACTTCCAAAAGTACCAACTATTTATGCAGATAATATATTGATCACAAAGCCAACCAAAAATTTGCTCCAGTAAAAACGTGAGCCTTATATCCGACATAAAACTTCCAAACCGTCATCATGTAACCACATAAGACGAAACACAGTAAGCTTCCAATAGCTTCACCGCTAACTTCCAAAAAATACACCACTTCTCCATAATCAAGAGCTTGCTGAACCTCCCGTTCACTAGCCAACATGGTGAAATTCGACTTCTTTTTCTGTTTGGTACTCATGGAACGAATTGCTTGTGATGACATGGGCTTTAACACAATTTTTTTGCCTTTATCCTTTAACTCGTACTCATTACTCCTCCCCTTGTGTGTCACATCCCTATCAAACTAACAAGGACATCCCAACAACACATGACAAGCATCCATGGGAATCACGTCACTAAGAACTTCATCTTCATAAGAACCCATAGTTAATCCAACCTTTACTTGTTTTGACACCTTAACTTTATTGCCATCATCTAACAAATGAAGTGAATACGGCTTAGGATGAACAGTAGTGATTAACCCAAGTTTCGACACCATTTCAATTGAAGCTACGTTAGTGCAACTCCCTCCATCAATAATTAGACTACACCATTTATCCTTAACTTGACATTTGGTGTGAAATAATTGGTCTCGCTGGTCCGAATCAGTGGATACAATCTGAGTTTGTAGAGTTCTAATAACCAAGGCCGTATCATACAATGGGGCTTCATACCCTTCCACCTCTTCCTCCTCGTCGTTACCCCCTACAAAGTTAAAGATATTACCCAATCTTTCCTCTTCCTCCAACTCCTCACGGTACCCAATGGCTTCCCTCAAGGTTACTACTCGTTTATTTGGACACGCATTCTGATAATGTCCAAAACCTTGACATTTAAAACATCAAACTTTAGCCAAACTCGTTTCCTTAGCTGAACTAGTTAATTTTGGAGTAGAGTTACTAGGGCCTCCGGTACTAGAGGATGCGAACTGGTTGCTAGTGGGTGTGGTAAGTTTAGGGGTAGACTCGGGTTTAGCCCAAGGGTTCGTTTTACTATAGTCGGCATTTGACCCTCCCCCATATTTCACCTTTCATTGTGTCTCTAATTTCAAACATAGACCACAAAGTATATCAAAATCAGCATAAGGATATAGTTCAACAGCATTAGCAATATTGGGGTTCAAACCGCGCAAAAATCGTGACATTTTTTGTTCTTCTATTTCCTCTATTTCACCCATCAAAGTCAGATTCTCAAACTCACCAATATAATCACCCACACTTATCTTCCCTTGTTTAAAATCAACAATTTTACGATAAGTAGATATTGTATGAGTTGTTAGCACATACCTTTTTCTGAGTTTACGTTTCAAAGATTCCCAAGATGAAATCTCCTCTTTCCCAGTACGAATTCGTTTTGTTTTCATCCCCTCGAACCATAAAGAGGCCCCCTTCCCCAATTTCAGTATTGCGTACCTACATCGCTTCTCATCATCAAAGTCTTTAAAATCAAACATTCGATCGATTTTGCGTTCCCATTCCAAATATGCTTCAGGATCCGTTCCCCCATTAAACTCAGTGAGTTCCGTCACTTTGAATTCCTCCACAACCACACCACGTCTTGGTTGTCTACGAACTCCATCTTGCACATTCCTCAAGGCCTCTCGAAGATTTTGTAGACATCAGGATCATCGAAATTCATTCTAGCTGATAGAAATTCAAGAGCTGACCGAGCTCCGATACCACAAATGATACGTGTTTGGATTGTAATAAAATGAAAACCGTGTGTAGAAAACAAACGATGATAGATGTGTTAACAAGTTAGACCTATAATTTGTTAACAGATTGCAAATCAAGACGTATTGATTTGAATCGAACCAAAATCAGGAACACGTCCCAAAAGTGGCAAAGAATTATAGCAATAATTCAAGAGAGAGTTTTCAAATTTCTTCATGTCCCTTCATTCACCAAAAACGGCTATATAAAGCCTTTACAAATCCATGGGTTACAATATTCCAAAAGCCACATTAATAACATATAATACTTTTAATAGTAATCAAGACAATACTTAAAATAAAACTAGAGAAATGCCAAAAGACCCATGCAAACTCACGTCCACCATGCAACCTTAATCCATCAAAGTTACCATGCACACTCCATGGGCTATTGAGCCTAAACAACCTTCGAATCCAATTGTAAGCACCAGCCCGTCGTCGTTTGGAGCTTCTTTATCCATGTACGTATCATAAATCAACGATAACTTTATTAGAAACTCTTATAAAAATACATTGATCATAGGTGGGTATACGTATTTTCAAACCATTGCTTGCTCCATGCTTGTACTCTTCCTAATTTTTTATTGATCCATTTGGGCCTCCTGTCTTTGTTTTAACATCATAAGTTCCTGCATCATGCCAACTAGTGCAACAAAAAAAGTGTCAATTAATGAATACAGTATCAAAACCATTAGAAAAAAAAGTCAAATCATTAAGTATCAAATAAAAATCGAGATCCAAATCCTTAATATATCACATACTTAGCAAAATCATGATAAGTAAAGTTATTTTCAAGCTTGCATTGCAAAATCAAATTCATTTACAACCATAAGAAAAACAAATCAAGGACTACTATGTTATGAAGAATTCAAAACATGTAATGTTTTTAGGCATTTCATCGAGCACTTGGTGCTCATACTCTCTGATTATATTACTATCGAATAACTAACCATGTATGAGCTAAGCTACACATCCAAACACCTTAATCGAATACCTAAACATGTGTGAGTGAAACTACACATCCAAACACCCAAAACACATAACTTCATCCAGTAACTAAATCAGAACATAAAAAATTAAACACATGACGGTTACAATTAGGTAAACAACTAAAATTTATAGTATGCACATTATAATGACCATTGATATTCGAATCATGATTCAATCAAACTAAATAACACATAATTTAACAATTAACAAATGAAATAAACTTTCTATGATCAAAATGATTTGGTTAAAAAATTTAAATTAAGATTTAGGGATTGAATACATACCAAAATAGTGTTCGGATCAGTTGTGTACACCAATTCTTTTTCAATTCTTATTAATAGTGTAAACAATTTGTGAATTATGTTATTAAGGCTATTATATCAAATAAACATTTAATGATTCGATCGAACAATTTTGAAGAGTGTTAGGGGTTAGATTTAGGGGTTTGAGATCCGGTTTTTGGGGGAGGAGAAGATACGTGTGTTTGTGGTGTTAGTAGTTTTGGGGGGAAAGGATAAATGATCAGACAGTTCATGATTTTTTGGGGAGTTGTGGGACACGTGTCATTTTTTTAGAGTTTTGAAGGGAGATCATATTTGAACAAACAATCATTTATATGGAGTGGGGATGGATGTATATCCACCTTGATTTTAGTAGTTAATTAGCCTTGAATTAGTAGTTAATTAGGTAGAGGGTTTTTTTTTGGGTAAAGGGGTTTACCCCGGTAAATATATAACCAAAAAATAATGTTAAGTACAAATGGAATGTGGCTGAAGTACCACATTAACCTCAAGCGAAGAGCTTGATAAACACTAGTGTTTATGACATGCCATAAACACAAAAACCTAGCTATATTACATCAACAAACTAGGCATAAACAAGTAAAAAAACTTGTACCAAGCGAGCATCCGCATCCGGCCACTCCACGAGGAGCAAGTTAACCCGAAGTTTGCCTCCTTAAAACCCTTTCCAAGAAAAACCCAAAGGAAAAACCTTGGAGAAGGGAAAAGAGTACAACCCTTACCGGCACTCCGCCGTGTATACATATACTTGGAATCTTCCATTTATCCAAAATCAATCGAGACCTCGAGGTTAGCTTCTTGAACTTGAAAGTAACCCGCTTCAACCGAATAGTAGAGACAATGGTGCTAACCACTTCAAAGAAGAAGACTTCTTACGCTTGAACAACCTAGAATTGCGTTCCATCCAAGCGAAGTAAGTAGTAGCGACAAGCAATAATCTAGAAAGGGTACTACTAACCGACCGCCCTTAGATAAAGGAATAAGGCGTAACAATACTCTCCAACGAAGGTGGGACGCATCCATACCGGATAAACTCCGCACCGAAACCAAACACGCATAGAAAATTGGCACTCAAAAATAAATGAGAATGAGAATCGGAACCAATTCACAAAGCGGGCATCTAAGCAAGGCCAAATCAACGTCAGGACCAACATCCCATTGGCGCATCCTATCCTGAGTCTTTAGCTTCTGTTTAATAGCGAGCCACAGATGTATAGCATGCCTTGGAATACAATGAGAGAACCAAGGAACATTACACCATTCAACCAAATCAGCCCTAAGACGCAGAGATTCCCACGCACCCGAGACTGAAAAACAACTAAAATTGCCATCCAGGTTACGCCATAATAATCCATCATCAATATCATTAAGAGTAGGAACCGGGAGAGCATCTAACAATGGAAATCGAGATAACCAATCCAATGGCCATCGCCAACCATCAGATTCAATAAGATCATAAACCGAGTCAGATAAATTAAACCCCGCTCGTGCAATATCTCTAGCGATAAGTAAATTACGAATCGGGCTTAAGCGACACCACATATCAAACCAAACCAAGTGTCCTTCCCATTATTGATCTTATGCCAAATAAAAGGACGAACCTTTGGTCTAATGGCGATAGCTTGCGCCAACCCCACTAACATCCCCAAACAAGGGACATCCCAAAACTTCTCCCACGAAGTTTATACGAATGGATCCATTGCACCCATAACGACTCTTTATGTGTCAAAATACTCCAAATGTGAGTAGTCATAAGAGCAATGTTAAAATCCTCCAAGCAGCGAATACCAAGGCCACCTTCTTTCGTTGGCTTACAAAGCGATTCCCAAGCAACCTTAGCCTTTCCCCTTTTCATTTCTCCTTGACACCAAAGGAAACCCCTCATAAGCTGCTCAAGCTCATGGATAATACGAGTAGGAAGGATAAAAACAGAAGCCCAGTATAAATGCATCGAAGATAAGACAGATCTCACCAATTGAAGCCTACCCGCAAGAGATAAGAACTTATTGCGCCAATCATTCACACGACCTTCCAGTTTTTCAACAAGCACCTTGCAATCCCTATAAAGAAGTCTTGATGATATAAGGGGACACCAAGGTACCTAACGAGGAGAGAACCTTACGCAAACGGCATAGGCGGAGAATAGCGACTTTAATATCATTTGGAACATTACAAAGAAAGATGTACTTTTAGGGATACTTGGGACAAGCCCCGAAAAGTTCTTGAAATCCTCAAGGCACATAATGACATTAATGAGAATCACGATGGCCTCTAGCAAACAAGAAGAGGTCATCGCAAAACAAAGGTTAATAATTATTTGTTGCTCACACAAATGATGGCGAAAATCAACCGCATTCGAAACCTTTTTCTGCAATATAAGAGTTAGCACTTCCATAACCAGCGTAAACAAGTATGGAGATAACGGGTCACCTTGTCTAAGGCCCCGCTTACCTTTAAACCAGCCATGAAGATCGCCATTAACACATATGGAATAAGACGTAGATGAGACACAAACCATGATCCAATCAACCATTTTGGAGTTAAAACCAAAACCAATCAGAATAGCCCTAAGAAAATTCCAATCAACCGTATCATATGCCTTCTGAATATCAACCTTAAACGCACATCTAGGAGGACCCCTTCCTCTATGATAATTCCGCATAAGCTCTTGGGTAAGTAATATATTATCGGATATCGACGACCGGGAACAAATGCCGATTGATTAATACTAACCAATGACCAAGGCCTTCTTTAATACGATTAGCAAGGATTTTGCTAATGCATTTATACATGACATTACTGAGAAGAAATAGGCCGATAATCATTAATCTTAGATGGGGTAGACACTTTAGGAATCAAAGATATAATAGTATGATTAATCATTAATGAAAAAGTCACACAATGATCCTTACCTCAAGCACCCACAATATCCCATGCTTTTTTAAAGAAAGCAGCCGTGTAACCATCGGGACCGGAGCTTTATCATCCCCATAGAAAATATAGCATCCTTAATCTCCGCATCCGTAACATGACGAACCATCGAACCAGCCAATTGATGAGGAAGAATATTAGAGAATATACCATAATCATCAAAAGAGTACAATTTCCTTCCATACCAAGAAGCTGTTCATAGTGAGCAACAAAAGCACTGCAACTGATTACCCTCGTACAAGACATTGTTTGCATCTCTAACCAATTCAATTCGATTACGGGCACATTTGCTTTTAACAATATTATGAAAATAGGCCGTATTAGAATCACTGCATAAGCCATTGAACTTTTGATTTCTGCTTTAAAAACCGTTCTTCATCTAATGTAGCCTCCTTATATGCAAGAAGATAGTGAGCATGTTCATCCCGTAGTTCAGAATTAGACGGATCTGTATCAATAGCCTTTGGGACGTCATCTAACTCCTGCCGAATCCTAACTACCCGCTCATGAAGATTACCTTGACTTTGCAAAAGCTTACGAAAAGGAGATTTCAGCCCCTTTAAGCGTTGAACAACACGATACATAGCACAACCATGAACATTAAGATTCCATCCCGCAGTAACCGTATCACTAAACCCATCTTTATGAACCAAGAAGTTAGAGAATTTAAACGGTTTAGGCTTAGGCTTAGTAACCCGAGAAATACGCAGAACACACGGAGAATGATCGAAATATGATAAGGTTGAAATATGGCAAACGAACACGAAACAAGTCAAGAAATTTGGATTGCCCATCACCCGATCAATTTTCTTCAATGTACCAAAGGAACCTCTTGGTTTCGATTCCAAGTAAATGAAGACCAAGACTATTAATATCCTCAACCTCCATTTTCCGAACACAATCTTTGAATTCACGCATAGCAATGTCGAGCATAACTACCACATGAATGATCCTCCGACTTAAGAGCCGCATTAAAATCCCCAACAAAACCCAAGGCCTAGTACGCATAAATCAAAGATGGCAAACAAGATTAGACCAAAGGCACGTCGATGAACATAATAATTATCGCATATACAAAAGAATGAGAAAAAAGTTTTGTTGTCCGCCCGAGTATTAACTCGAACATGCATAACCCGGTTAGTTTGAGACATAATCATAACATCAACAATATCATCATTCCAACCAAGTATAATACGGAACCCTTATCACAGACTACCATTTGGCGTCCACTTCCACCGACGACAAACTTTACGACATGTATCATACACCACCAAGCATCAACATGAGATTCCAAGATAGCACATACACTAAGATTATTATCATTGACCACTGTTTAACCTCTTTTGTTTGGGGAATGGTTCAAACCCTTATATTCCAAGAGGCGATACTAAACATCAGGGACATTCAGAACAGAGTGCTTGCCCCTGATTTGTCAAATAAATTACTGTTTCATCATAAATATTCTCAATCACATCATCCTCATCAAGAGCCCAGAGAACCAAACGGGTTAGATGTAGTCACATTAGCGCCTAAATTTGGGTTATTAGTTTTAGGTGTAGGATAGATAGTACTAGAACTAACATTGGGAGCAGATTGGTTATCCTTATTCACTTCAACATCTTTACCAGTATGAGAAGTATTATGCAAAGTAGAAGGACTTACCGGGTTAGATGTAGCCACTTTAGGCTGATCCACACTAGTACTAGCACTTCCCTGAACCGGATTGCTAGTAGAAGGTGTGGAGACAGATTTAGGCCTATACTGCATATTTTTACCCACAGGGACCCCATTAAATACAGTTCCGGTTCTATTATCCCTAGCATTCTTTTTAGCTTTGCCCTTTTCCCAACAACTTGAAATCCATCATGGTTAACCTCCACAACCGTGTAGTCACAACTTTCTTAGGACAAGTATCACAAGAATGACCAAATATCAAACACACATCACATCTAGGAGGTTTCCACTCATATTCCACCCTAATAGTTTCGTAAGAGAAGCCAAGCCTATCCATGTATGGGACCCCACAAGAATAGACTCCTTAAGAGGAGCATGAGAATCAATTTCAATTAAACACCGAGCAAAACTACTCCTACCCCAAGAATCGGTACACATAGAACTAGTATAGGAATCAAGCATAATCGACTTACCAATGTGTGTTGCAATAATACTAATACCATCCTCGAGAATACGCAAAGGAACATCATGTAGCTTAACCCATACCGGATACGGGTTAATTCCTCTTCGTCAAACTAGTACTCATGGTCCACTTCTTTAGAATAATAGGGCTATTTTTGATCATCCACGGACCACCTTCTAAAACATTCTCCAAGCCAACCTGTGAGTCAAACTTAAAGAAAAAGAAGCCTTGTGCATTCATCATAATCCGTTTAAGACCATACTTAGCCCAATTGTTGCGAACAAAATACTCAACCACTGGGAATGCAATACGCTTGCCAATGAAATATCCATACAAGGTGTTATCAAATTTAGTGCTAATATTTTCTACCACCTTAAGAGGAATGGACACGTCAACACCATTAAAAATATTATCAACTTTGAGTTCACGAAAGTTAGACTTACCTTTGACAGGTTTAGCTTGAGTACCTTGAGTATGCGTCGTTTGAGAACCACTAGCAACTCCCACATATGTCGTTGACTGCTGAATTTCAGTTGTTTGAACAATCGGGCTCTCATTGGTAATAGTATTATTCGATACAGTACCTTTTAACTTGCCAACAAAATTACCCACACGAATACCATCACCTTTAGGCAAAGTATCATCATCTTGAGTAACCACCTGATCACCACTTTTTGCAACCCCAATATCCTTACTTCCCGCAGTTTGTACCATTGGATTAACACTCGAGTCAATGTTCGTAACACCATGCTTGCTAGATATCCCCGAAACAGGAATGTTAGTTTGTTTAGACGCAAGATGAACCTCAAGTGATGGATATTTTTGTGAGTTTAGAGTCATGCAACCAGAAGTACCCATGTCCCAAAACGAAGTGCCATCAAGATTTTTAACATCACACCTTGTTGCACCAACAAAGACAGAATCCTCACACCCTAGTTCACGTGAAGAAGAATGATCCAAAGTGACCTGATTAGTTTCTTCTAGTGAAGAAGAATGATCCAAAGTGACCTGATTAGTTTCTTCTAATGTTTCAGCCCCAAAGGAATCCTTTGCAACATTAATATTCAGATTTGATCCACTAGTTGTGTTTGCACCATAACCATGCATGTTCGATTCAACATTAGGGTTTTCAATACCCTAAGCGCTTGCCTTGGTCTGCGTAACATCGACATACCAGCATCACTTTTCAAACGAGCCATCCTAGCTTGTAAACCATCAACATCAACCTTAGCATAATCAACTTTCTCCATAACAATAAAAAAACGAACGAGGGATAGAAAACCCTAACCAGCGATTAAAAACAAAAACAAAAAGATCCACGTCTATCTTAAATACGAATACCTAAACAAAGTCGAAGCAAGATAATGAAACCAACCAAAAAACCCTAACCGACTTCCATGATTGATGAGACCAGAAAAAAGGAAAGATCGATTAGCAATAAAGCAACAAAAACGATTAAAAAAACCCTAATAAAACGAAACCCTAACTTAATCAGTTCTGGATCCAAATAAAAACAATGTAATAGGACTGAATTAAACACGTTAACCGTCCAATACACAATCGTTATAAGGATTAAAACAAGATAAGCAATTAGAGTTCGTTTTTTGATGGAGAGGGTTTGAAGAAATCGCCCATAGTAGCCAGAGAGAAAGTTCTTTGTTTAATTAGGTAGAGGGTTACACTTCTTATACCCTTATAAATAAGAATACATTGTACTCATTTGGATACTACTCAATATCAATCATATACTTTCTTCTCCATCTCTCTTTCTCTACATTTTACAATACGTATCAACACACTTTTTGCTCTAAGCAAAACTAGGTAGGGAATTTTCAATATATCTCTATTGCAATTTACATGTGCAATACATATTCTATTGTGATTGAACTTGTATTTTTATTATACGTTTCATTTTTGTTAAAAATTAATAATATATTCATTGTAGTGTTATGGAATTTTGTATTAAATATAGTCATTTATGTTATATTTTTGTTTTTTCTTTATGATCAAATGCCTGTTACCTTTTCGTTGTGTTTTGATAGGTTAACAATTCTCTTGTTTTCAAGTAGTATTCGTTTGACCATGATAAATATACAAGAAAATAAAAATAGTTAAGTTTGTTATAATTTAATCCTTATATAAAGCCTCTAAAACCACATGTTGCTTATTATATTAACTCTTTGATGTAAGACAGGAACTTGTATTTTTATTATACGTTTCATTTTTGTTAAAAATTAATAATATATTCATTTTAGTGTTATGGAATTTTGTATTAATTATAGTCATTTATGTTATACTTTTGTTTTTTCTTTATGTTCAAATGCCTGTTACCTTTTCGTTGTGTTTTGATAGCTTTCTCTTGTTTTCAAGTAGTATTCGTTTGACCATGATAAATATACAAGAAAATAAAAATAGTTAAGTTTGTTATAATTTAATCCTTATATAAAGCCTCTAAAACCACATGTTGCTTATTATATTAACTCTTTGATGTAAGACAGGAACTTGTATTTTTATTATACGTTTCATTTTTGTTAAAAATTAATAATATATTCATTTTAGTGTTATGGAATTTTATAGAACCTCAAGTTCAATCGTTCTTATTTTTATTTTATTTTTTTTGTTTAATTATAGTCATTTATGTTATACTTTTGTTTTTTCTTTATGTTCAAATGCCTGTTACCTTTTCGTTGTGTTTTGATAGGTTAACAATTCTCTTGTTTTCAAGTAGTATTCGTTTGACCATGATAAATATACAAGAAAATAAAAATAGTTAAGTTTGTTATAATTTAATCCTTATATAAAGCCTCTAAAACCACATGTTGCTTATTATATTAACTCTTTGATGTAAGACAGGAACTTGTATTTTTATTATACGTTTCATTTTTGTTAAAAATTAATAATATATTCATTTTAGTGTTATGGAATTTTGTATTAATTATAGTCATTTATGTTATATTTTTGTTTTTTCTTTATGATCAAATGCCTGTTACCTTTTCGTTGTGTTTTGATAGGTTAACAATTCTCTTGTTTTCAAGTAGCATTTGTTTGACCGTGAATCCGTGATAAATGTACAAGAAAATAGAAATAGTTAAGTTTGTTATAATTTAATCCTTATATAAAGCCTCTAAAACCACATGTTGCTTATTATATTAACTCTTTGATGTAAGACAGGAACTTGTATTTTTATTATACGTTTCATTTTTGTTAAAAATTAATAATATATTCATTTTAGTGTTATGGAATTTTATAGAACCTCAAGTTCAATCGTTCTTATTTTTATTTTATTTTTTTTGTTTAATTATAGTCATTTATGTTATACTTTTGTTTTTTCTTTATGTTCAAATGCCTGTTACCTTTTCGTTGTGTTTTGATAGCTTTCTCTTGTTTTCAAGTAGCATTTGTTTGACCGTGAATCCGTGATAAATGTACAAGAAAATAGAAATAGTTAAGTTTGTTATAATTTAATCCTTATATAAAGCCTCTAAAACCACATGTTGCTTATTATATTAACTCTTTGATGTAAGACAGGAACTTGTATTTTTATTATACGTTTCATTTTTGTTAAAAATTAATAATATATTCATTTTAGTGTTATGGAATTTTGTATTAATTATAGTCATTTATGTTATATTTTTGTTTTTTCTTTATGATCAAATGCCTGTTACCTTTTCGTTGTGTTTTGATAGGTTAACAATTCTCTTGTTTTCAAGTAGTATTCGTTTGACCATGATAAATATACAAGAAAATAAAAATAGTTAAGTTTGTTATAATTTAATCCTTATATAAAGCCTCTAAAACCACATGTTGCTTATTATATTAACTCTTTGATGTAAGACAGGAACTTGTATTTTTATTATACGTTTCATTTTTGTTAAAAATTAATAATATATTCATTTTAGTGTTATGGAATTTTGTATTAATTATAGTCATTTATGTTATACTTTTGTTTTTTCTTTATGTTCAAATGCCTGTTACCTTTTTGTTGTGTTTTGATAGGTTAACAATTCTCTTGTTTTCAAGTAGCATTTGTTTGACCGTGAATCCGTGATAAATGTACAAGAAAATAGAAATAGTTAAGTTTGTTATAATTTAATCCTTATATAAAGCCTCTAAAACCACATGTTGCTTATTATATTAACTCTTTGATGTAAGACAGGAACTTGTATTTTTATTATACGTTTCATTTTTGTTAAAAATTAATAATATATTCATTTTAGTGTTATGGAATTTTGTATTAATTATAGTCATTTATGTTATACTTTTGTTTTTTCTTTATGATCAAATGCCTGTTACCTTTTCGTTGTGTTTTGATAGGTTAACAATTCTCTTGTTTTCAAGTAGCATTTGTTTGACCGTGAATCCGTGATAAATGTACAAGAAAATAGAAATAGTTAAGTTTGTTATAATTTAATCCTTATATAAAGCCTCTAAAACCACATGTTGCTTATTATATTAACTCTTTGATGTAAGACAGGAACTTGTATTTTTATTATACGTTTCATTTTTGTTAAAAATTAATAATATATTCATTTTAGTGTTATGGAATTTTGTATTAATTATAGTCATTTATGTTATATTTTTGTTTTTTCTTTATGATCAAATGCCTGTTACCTTTTCGTTGTGTTTTGATAGGTTAACAATTCTCTTGTTTTCAAGTAGCATTTGTTTGACCGTGAATCCGTGATAAATGTACAAGAAAATAGAAATAGTTAAGTTTGTTATAATTTAATCCTTATATAAAGCCTCTAAAACCACATGTTGCTTATTATATTAACTCTTTGATGTAAGACAGGAACTTGTATTTTTATTATACGTTTCATTTTTGTTAAAAATTAATAATATATTCATTGTAGTGTTATGGAATTTTGTATTAATTATAGTCATTTATGTTATATTTTTGTTTTTTCTTTATGATCAAATGCCTGTTACCTTTTCGTTGTGTTTTGATAGGTTAACAATTCTCTTGTTTTCAAGTAGTATTCGTTTGACCATGATAAATATACAAGAAAATAAAAATAGTTAAGTTTGTTATAATTTAATCCTAGCCTCTAAAACCACATGTTGCTTATTATATTAACTCTTTGATGTAAGACAGGAACTTGTATTTTTATTATACGTTTCATTTTTGTTAAAAATTAATAATATATTCATTTTAGTGTTATGGAATTTTGTATTAATTATAGTCATTTATGTTATATTTTTGTTTTTTCTTTATGTTCAAATGCCTGTTACCTTTTTGTTGTGTTTTGATAGCTTTCTCTTGTTTTCAAGTAGTATTCGTTTGACCATGATAAATATACAAGAAAATAAAAATAGTTAAGTTTGTTATAATTTAATCCTTATATAAAGCCTCTAAAACCACATGTTGCTTATTATATTAACTCTTTGATGTAAGACAGGAACTTGTATTTTTATTATACGTTTCATTTTTGTTAAAAATTAATAATATATTCATTTTAGTGTTATGGAATTTTGTATTAATTATAGTCATTTATGTTATACTTTTGTTTTTTCTTTATGTTCAAATGCCTGTTACCTTTTCGTTGTGTTTTGATAGCTTTCTCTTGTTTTCAAGTAGCATTTGTTTGACCGTGAATCCGTGATAAATGTACAAGAAAATAGAAATAGTTAAGTTTGTTATAATTTAATCCTTATATAAAGCCTCTAAAACCACATGTTGCTTATTATATTAACTCTTTGATGTAAGACAGGAACTTGTATTTTTATTATACGTTTCATTTTTGTTAAAAATTAATAATATATTCATTTTAGTGTTATGGAATTTTGTATTAATTATAGTCATTTATGTTATACTTTTGTTTTTTCTTTATGATCAAATGCCTGTTACCTTTTCGTTGTGTTTTGATAGCTTTCTCTTGTTTTCAAGTAGTATTCGTTTGACCAT
Organism: Chrysanthemum lavandulifolium; assembly: GCA_022545495.1. Classification (NCBI taxonomy): domain Eukaryota; kingdom Viridiplantae; phylum Streptophyta; class Magnoliopsida; order Asterales; family Asteraceae; genus Chrysanthemum; species Chrysanthemum lavandulifolium. Next base: position 171,536,328 of record CM040241.1, on the reverse strand, counting down.
GATAAATATACAAGAAAATAAAAATAGTTAAGTTTGTTATAATTTAATCCTTATATAAAGCCTCTAAAACCACATGTTGCTTATTATATTAACTCTTTGATGTAAGACAGGAACTTGTATTTTTATTATACGTTTCATTTTTGTTAAAAATTAATAATATATTCATTTTAGTGTTATGGAATTTTATAGAACCTCAAGTTCAATCGTTCTTATTTTTATTTTATTTTTTTTGTTTAATTATAGTCATTTATGTTATATTTTTGTTTTTTCTTTATGATCAAATGCCTGTTACCTTTTCGTTGTGTTTTGATAGGTTAACAATTCTCTTGTTTTCAAGTAGTATTCGTTTGACCATGATAAATATACAAGAAAATAAAAATAGTTAAGTTTGTTATAATTTAATCCTTATATAAAGCCTCTAAAACCACATGTTGCTTATTATATTAACTCTTTGATGTAAGACAGGAACTTGTATTTTTATTATACGTTTCATTTTTGTTAAAAATTAATAATATATTCATTTTAGTGTTATGGAATTTTGTATTAATTATAGTCATTTATGTTATACTTTTGTTTTTTCTTTATGATCAAATGCCTGTTACCTTTTTGTTGTGTTTTGATAGGTTAACAATTCTCTTGTTTTCAAGTAGCATTTGTTTGACCGTGAATCCGTGATAAATGTACAAGAAAATAGAAATAGTTAAGTTTGTTATAATTTAATCCTTATATAAAGCCTCTAAAACCACATGTTGCTTATTATATTAACTCTTTGATGTAAGACAGGAACTTGTATTTTTATTATACGTTTCATTTTTGTTAAAAATTAATAATATATTCATTGTAGTGTTATGGAATTTTGTATTAATTATAGTCATTTATGTTATATTTTTGTTTTTTCTTTATGATCAAATGCCTGTTACCTTTTCGTTGTGTTTTGATAGGTTAACAATTCTCTTGTTTTCAAGTAGCATTTTCATTGTAGTGTTATGGAATTTTGTATTAATTATAGTCATTTATGTTATATTTTTGTTTTTTCTTTATGATCAAATGCCTGTTACCTTTTTGTTGTGTTTTGATAGGTTAACAATTCTCTTGTTTTCAAGTAGTATTCGTTTGACCATGATAAATATACAAGAAAATAAAAATAGTTAAGTTTGTTATAATTTAATCCTTATATAAAGCCTCTAAAACCACATGTTGCTTATTATATTAACTCTTTGATGTAAGACAGGAACTTGTATTTTTATTATACGTTTCATTTTTGTTAAAAATTAATAATATATTCATTTTAGTGTTATGGAATTTTATAGAACCTCAAGTTCAATCGTTCTTATTTTTATTTTATTTTTTTTGTTTAATTATAGTCATTTATGTTATACTTTTGTTTTTTCTTTATGTTCAAATGCCTGTTACCTTTTCGTTGTGTTTTGATAGCTTTCTCTTGTTTTCAAGTAGCATTTGTTTGACCGTGAATCCGTGATAAATGTACAAGAAAATAGAAATAGTTAAGTTTGTAATAGTTTAATCCTTATATAAAGTGTCTAAAACCACATGTTGCTTATGATATTAAGTCTTTGATATAAGACAAGAACTTGTATTTTTATTATTCGTTTCAGTTTTGTAAAAAAATAATAATATACCAAGTCATATAATTGAATCTGCATTAATAATATACCTAGAAAATGTCATATCATTGAATCTGTTGTGCGGTTATACATATTTGAAAAAAATATAACAGTAGCACTACAACTTAAATGTTATTTATGAGTAAAGGCTTCTATTGTGTATAATTCTTATTAAATGGTACATTTTTTTCTTCTTCTTCTTCGTAATTAAGATGTCGATGCAAACATGTCAAAAGTGAACTTTGATGTTCTTGATATTCCTGGAAAAGACTATCTCCCAAGGACTTTTGATGCTGAGATACATCTAACTGCAAATAATTTGGGAGAAAGAATTAGAATTGAAAATAATGCCTCTTCACAAGAACGCGCCAAAGCATTGATATTCCTCCGTCATCATCTTGATGAGGACCTCAAAAAGAAATATCTAACGGTGAAAGACCCGTTAGAATTGTAGCAAAATTTAAAAGAAAGATTTGACCATCAAAAGCAAGTAATTCTTCTAAAAGCTCGCTATGATTGGATGCACCTCAGGTTGCAAGATTCCAAAAGTGTAAGCGAGTACAATTCCGCAATGTTCAATATCACATCTAAATTAACACTATGCGGAGAAAAGATTACTGATGAAGACATGCTAGAGGAAACTTTCTCTACTTTTCATGCTTCGAATATGCTTTTACAACAACAATATCGAACGTGGTTTCAAAAATACCATGAATTAATATCCGTTCTCCTTGTTGCTGAACAAAAATCAAGCACGCCGTTCTACTGCATTGCCTGAAATGAATACAACATCAAATGTGAAGGGACGTTGTTGCTTCTTTTTCAAATGATGAAAATGATAACTAGGTATCTAGTCATACATTATGTTTAAGTTTAAGTTTTGTGTTGAATAAGCTAGGTTTATTCTAGCATTGTTACTTGTGAATTATGGTTTTTATTTCTATTAATGAAGTACTTTGATAACATCAAATAATCCTGATTTTTAAGTGCCAATTTCCCCTGATTATGCTCATATTTTATATTATTTATATGGATATATGCTCTTATTTCTTTATATTTCATTTCTAGGTTATATATGAGCATAGGAGCTGAAGAGACATGGTATTGGAGATGAACTTTGATGATTTATACCTTAGTATGCTCACATGAAAGAAGCTACGACGTAACTCACACGCTCATATACGCCGTAGCTATGAATTCAAATATGAAGACCAAGTTAACACTAGTTATGGCGTAACTATCAACTCAAGTTATGCCGTAACCATCTAGGTCATGATGAATTTTGGCACCTCCGTTAGTAACGTCGTAACCTCCAACATTTGTTACGGCGTAACCAATGCTACGAATGTCTTGATAGGATCTTTGAAGATTATGGCGTAGCCACTTGTTGAGATTACGACGGAGCGGAATAGACTACGGCGTAACCATCCATAAATTTACTCCATAACCATTACTTCGAGAATAGAAGAAGGAGGATATATGAGTTACGGTGTAACCACATTATAAGGTTATGCCATAACGGGATGGGCCTATAAATACAAGCACTAAATTCTGCATTTTTGATCATACACACAACACCAAAAGTCATATAATGTGAAGCGGTTCCACAAGGATGATCTTACACAGCATACAGAGCTATTTCCAAGGGAGAAGTCACAATATATCATCGATAAGCTTTAGCAATCCCTATTTCATTTACATTTCGATTCATGTCTTCATTTACTATGTCAAATATTGAATTGAGTGTTCATTTTAATATGATCGGCTAAGCACCTTTGGTGCTAGCCTAGTTATTATGATTACTTAATTGTTTTTTTTTATGTTTTCACACTTCTATTATTGCTTCTAGTGTATGCATGCATAGTTCTTTGGTAGCCACCCTTGCTTTGGTAGTTTTTAAGCCCGGTTGTACTTGTTTGTATAGGCAATTGACCAAAGGACCGTAGGGAAGCAGGTTGGGAGGGTTGATAAGAATTGGACTATCAATCCCTCTCGTGAGAATTAACCAAAGGATCACCTTCCGGAGGGAGGAACTTAAGAAGTTAGATGTGTGTCTAAATCCTAACGGTCGGGCACACATTTTTACGAATCTTGCATGTGGGGCACTTAACGACTTAGCAAAGATTACCGAGGACCTCGTCAATCCGAAGGGTAATACCTTTGAACTCGGGTATGGGTCTATGTTTAATAGGCAAGACGAATTGATCAAAGGAGTCTGGCGAATTTAAACCCCACTTGAAGCTGTAGGAAGTATTAATTAAAAAACATAGACATAACATGATTGGATGAATAATTAGGCTTGCACACTTTATCCCTACTGTTTACAACTTCATTTCATTTTCGAAATTTCTTTTCTTGTTTATTAGTTTATTCAATCTTTCAAACTATTTTAAAACCATGAGACTAGACTTAAATAGGATCCAAAACTACATAGCTCTTGGAAACGACCTCGGCTTTACCACATTCTATACTACGCACGACTAGGTTCACTCCTCGTTAGTACAATAGGTAGACCATAGGTAGACAAGACTTTATAAACTGAAATCCTGGTCGAAAATCCTGCATTAGAATTTTGTTCAAGTCCTTTTATTTTTGTTTTATTGTTTTTGTTTTTCTCACCATTTACTTAAAGTTTCAGTTAATGGCAGTTGTGGATATAGACAACCTCACTCTCGAGGAATACCTCGCAATGACAAGGGATGAGCAAGGGTCGCGGCTTGTTAGGCCGGCAATTGGATTGGAGGTTTAATTCGAGATCAAGGACCAATTTATGAGGGAGTTGCGTGCAAACCCCTTTTCTGGAAGTAAGAATGAAGATGTTTACAAGCATATTGAAAATGTTTTATACATCGTGAGCCTCTTCAACATCCCAGGTGTCTCTCAAGATGCGATCATGCTTCGGGTATTTCCTATGACACTAACGGGCATGGCTAAATGATGAGTGGATAAACTATCCGCTGGAACCGTTAGCACATGAAATCTTCTTAAAAGATCCTTCATTCAAAGATTTTGCCCTCCCTCGAGAACGGCAAAACAATAAGAGGAGATTCACAATTTTAGACAAGAAGGCGGCGAACATTATACCAAGCTTGGGATAGGTATAATGACCTACTCTACAAATGCCCTACTCATGACCTCAACAATAAGCAAAAGGTCAACATTTTGTATAAAGGTCTTGGCATTGCAACGAGATAGATGCTTGACTCTCAGGGGCCAATCCCTGGGTTGACTCCTATTCTAGCATAGGAAGCTATCCAAAACATGGCTGACCACTCTCAAAAGTGGCATGACGAAGGGAGCAGTAGAAGCGTGGGCAAAAGTTTTGATGGTATTACCGCTATCACCAACAAACTTGATATTCTTGGCCGTGATATGATGAAGCTTAAGGAAAGTATGCACGCTATACAAGTTGGGTACGAGACATGTGGAGGAGCTCACCTTGCCAAAGATTGCCCTTTAAATGAAGGAGATGGGAAGGTAGAAGAAGTCAAATGTGGAGAAGCTCATAGACCTTTCCAAGGATTCAGTGGCAATGGTAATGGATATTGTATAGGACCACCGGGGTACTACAATTGTGCACCTTATGGAGAAAGAAGGCTAGCCTTGAGGAAACTATCAACAAATACCTACAAGATTCAACCAAAAGGCAAAAAGAACAAGACGGATGGTTGAAGAGCTTTCAAGAGAATACAAACAAGAGCCTCATTAGGCATGACGAGTCTTTAAAGAATCTGGAGGCAATGATTGGAAAGCTTAGTGAAGAGGTGCAAAGAAGAAATGCAATACCGGAGGCGCAAGGCAGTAAACCTATGGTGGCATGCAAGGCTGTTTTTGCGGACAATGAGGATAATGACTCTAACGATAATTTTCATAATTCTAATCATATGCATAGATTTTCTTTTTTAGGACAACACTAGTGCTGATGATACGATGCCGAGCCAATTACCAAAGAAGGAAGTTAGCATGGATAGCTTTGCTCTTCCTTGCTTGGTAATCGTGATTTATCTGCATTAGCCGATCTTGGTCTATCGTAAATGTTATACGACTTTCGCTATTTCTAAACCTTAAGTTAACTGATCTTTGGAAAAATGATATGATAAATGAAATGGCGGATATGACTAAGGCAACTCCGGTAGGGGTTGCGGGTAATGTGTTACTTAAGGTCGATAGGTTTTTCTTCCCTACGGATTTCGTTGTTATTGATATGGAAAACACCCCTAGGGAACACTTGATCCTTGGGAGGCCTTTCCTATCTACTTCACACGCCTGAATCAAGGTTTTTGAAAAAGAGATTTCAATGAGATTTAATAATGATAGGGTAGTGTTTAGAATAAACAATGTTCTTTGCCAAGAACCTGAAGAAGTAGTAAGTTCATGCATGGCTGACTTGGTAATTGAGGAGAAACCGGTAGATATATTTGACATTTTTTATGATAGCGATGAATCTTCTTGGCGGGATGGCGAAGAAGATCATGGTTCGCATGAAGAAGGAGATAAAAGGGGTGTAACGGTCATAACGGGAAGCTACATTGTTGTGTACCTATGACAACTACGATTGATGCGGAAAAGCTAACCTTGCCAACATGTGACCCTCTTGTAAATAAATGCAACAAAGGAGGCCGGTTTAGTATAAGTCGATTAAAGAAGGAAGCTAGCGTTTGGTGGTATTTTGAAGATGAAAAAGTAATTAGAGAAACATGGAACAAAACCTACTTTATGAGAGCTAATTTATTTGAGAAGGTTGATTGGACGATTCATTTTCGGGAGCCAGCGATCATGATGTCTAGAGGAACAACTGAAGCTTGGCCAACCTGTAACCACTATCTCAAGGTATGTGATGGGGGAAGGTTCCCCAAAGAATATTGGCTCAAATGTAACGAATAGGCATACTTTAATGAAGAAAAAAGAAGGCAAGTAGGCTATCATGTTATATCATTTGAGAATTGGGTTAAGGTAAAGTTTGACAAAGTAAAATTAAACAAGCAAGTCGAAGCTCAATATCGAGATGAATGGATCAAGACTAATTTTCTGCAAGATAATCGATATAGCGACACCTTTCATACCTCCAACTGTTTGGTACCAGCCTTTCATTTCTCGAAGGGCAAATGAGGTAGGATATGTCCGAAGGCCGCCATAAAGCCCCGTGGCTTTGAGTCTAACTTAAGGACTCGTAAATAAACAAAAGTGCTCTTTCGGGAGACAACTCGAATATCCCTTTCCTTTCTGTTTTATTAGTATAAATTGGTTTTGTGCATTTATTTTAACCTTTTTCTTACAGGAAACAAAGTTGGAACAATGGCGTTTAGGCTCACATGGATTCCATCCCGTAAAGCCATTTACGACATAACTTATCTCATTGGTTACGACGTAACCTTTCTTCCAGTATCAGCTTACTCCAGGTTTCAACCATTTATGGCGTAACCTAACTCCATTGTTACGCCGTAACCTTTATTTCGTTTAGAAGGTTTCCAGGTACAAACCAATTACGACATAACTCATTTATTTGATTACGCCGTAACTTATCCTACAACTTAAATTTTATTCTAAAGATTTACACAATAACCTTGTATTAGTTCTAAATGAACTTTGTGGGTGTCTTCACTGTAAGCCATCACGAGACTACACTCGTCCACTTGGGACACCAAGTGGCTTAAAAGGCTTGTTGCATACGCTAAATGCAACCGTGATTCTTACGAAAGTGAGTTAGTTTTTTTATTTATTTTTTATTTTTTTGCTTTTGTTTTTCCTTTTTATTTTTAAAATTATGCTTGTCGGTAGTTTGTGATTTCAGGGATTGAAGTTTGCTCAAAGATATAAGACGAAGGAAAGATTCTTCAACGTGGGCCTTATTTCATTTTATAGAGAAAATTTCAGGGAAGTTCTCGCTCTAATTCTACTTTCATTTTACCTATATTTCATGTTTAGTACAAAAGGGACTTTGTACATTTCAAGTGGGGGGACAGGAGTAGAATTATTACTTGAACTTATTTTCCCTCGTTTTTCTAGTTTATTTTGAAAAATTATGCCGTTTTTAAAATTTTGACATGTTTTTTTTAACCTAACTAGATTAGACCTTAGCCGAGCACACTATAACCCTTGAATTCCATGGTGAGATTTAACCTATCCGTTTCCACTTATTTACCCCAAATCCACCAAATTATGAGTGTGTAGGTAGTATGTAAACTTTAAAACTTGGCCTTTACATCATTTCGAGAACATAGACGAGGTGTGTCGAGTTAGCTTGATACATATGGAATAATCAATTTGAGAAGGCAATATTTTAGGATTATCAACCAAATAGCTTATATGTGTGTGTCTATCGATTAATCACCTCGACTATTCGACCCCCGTGTTAAACCCTTTTGTTGCACTTACCTTTAGTGCAAGATACCCCTAGATACACCCTTCCGAGCCATTATTTTCATTTCATACCCTTATCATGATTGTTTCGTTACACCTATTCGCCTTAGCCTACCGTGTAGTCTTTATTTATGGTCGGGAAGTCACTGTTTACCCAAGTCCGAGGTTATAGTAGAGAGATTCGGAAATCACGCCTATGTCAAAGACACACATTTTAAGATCATTAAAGACCCCCCATATTCTCGATATATGTTCATCTCAAGTGAGGGGATGTTTTATCTTTTTATTGAAATAGTTATGATTAAAAAAAATTGTTAGTTTATGTTATTAAAGTGCAACGTTATAAGCACTATGTTATGAAATTATTAGATATTAGCATCAAGGAGGCCACCTCGGTCACATTTGAAGATTTGAGTTGGTGACATGATTACACTAACACTTTGAAAAACACGTAATGTGCTCATCATGGTGTCCACTAATGGCACAATTTCATCTTGAAGCTTGAACTTTGGATGGACAGTGGGCGGCGACAACTTTTTTTGGGTAAAGGGCATTCCACCCGGTAAATTATATTACACCAAAAAATCGTTTAAGTACAATGGAATGTGGCAGAAGTACCACATTAACCTCAAGCAATGCTTGAACTTCCAACTAACACGCTTGTGACAGGCCACTAAGCGTTAGAACTATAAATACATACAACAACCAAAACTCCTACCAGAAACAACCACCTAATCACACAAGAATGACCACATATCCGCCCATCTCTTCGAAGGAGATTGATGAACCAGATGAGCCTGCCTCCTTAAAAACCCTTTCCAAGAAAAAACCCAGTGGGAAAACCTTGGAGTAGGGAAAAAGAGTACAGCACTCACCCGCATATCCAACGAACTCCACCAACCTCCAAAAGCATCAACCAGGGACACAAGACAAGCCTCACGCTCCCAACACAAGAAATCAGCATCAAGAAAAGAACACTCCATTAAGAATGCATAAGAGACATAGGCAACCGCCAAACACGCAATAAATCAATCACATTCGCCCTCCTTTTGAATCTACATGTAAGAAGCTTCAAACGCACCGTTGATTTAATCACTTCAATCAATTGACTTTCAGACCGACGTTGCTGCTTGAAGATCCTGTTGTTCCTTTCTTGCCAAATAAAATAAGCAGTCGCTGCAAACAAGAGCTTCGAAACAACACTTCTCACAGACCTAGATGTAGAGATAGGAATCAAGTGACGAACCACATCCTCTAAGGAATCAGGAATGTCCGTAAGACCAGCAAACATCTTCAATGAGACCCAAACCTGAAGGGCGGCGACAACTTGGTTATAGGTTAAGACTATTTGTTTGTTATTTTTCATTTTACACCATTTATGTGCATCCCATGTCTTATCCTACCCTTTAGTCACAAATCATTCTTAGATGAGGGATTCGAGCAGTCATTGGTGTGTTGGCCATGGATTTGGTCATGTATCGATAATCTTTGTCGTCCTTTCTGGAGCATGTTAGTAGTGACATTGCACCCTTAACCTGATTATGTGTTCACCCATATTACCTTCGAGATTGTTTAGACCTTAAGTCTAGTGGTGGAGATTTGTGTAACCACCAAGCTTATGATAGAATACATGTTGCGTTGAGTGATCACCTAGAAATTGACACTTAGATTAGAGAGAGTATGAGTGTTTATTCCCATTTCGTGAGGTGTATGGCTTTGATTTATTCTAGTATAAGGAATTTTTAATCTCATATCTTCCAGGTAACTTGGGGAATATCTTTTTAGAAATTATTCTAATAAGGTCTACTTGAGGGCAAGTAGAGTTCAAGTGGTGGGATATTTGATAACATCAAATAATCCTGGTTTTTAAGTGTCAATTTCCTCCGATTATGCTCATATTTTATATTATTTATATAAATATATGCTCTTATTTCTTTATATTTCGTTTCCAGCTTATATATGAGCATAGGAGCTGAGAGACGCGGTATTGGAAATGCACTTTGATGATTTATACCTTAGTATGCTCACATGGAAAAAGCTACGGCGTAACTCACATGCTCATTTATGCCGTAGCTATGAATTCAAATATGAAGACTAAGTCAACACAAGTTACGGCATAACTATCAACTTAAGTTACGCCATAACTATCTAGGTCATGATAAATTTTGAGCCTCCGTTAGTTAAGCCGTAACCTCCAACGTTAGTTACGGCGTAACCAGTGCTACGAATGTCTATATGGGATCTTTGAAGATTACGGCTTAGCCACTTGTTAAGATTACAACAGATCTGAAGAGATTATGGTGTAACCATCCATAAGGTTACGCCGTAACCATCTTCAAGAATGGAAAAAGGAGGATATATGAGTTGCGGTGTAACCACATTATAAGTGTATGCCGTAACAGGATCAGGCCTATAAATACAAGCCCTAAATTCTGCATTTTAGATCATTCACGCAACACCAAAAGTTAGAGAACGTGAAGGGGTTCCACAAGGAAGATCTTACACAACATATGGAGCCATTTCCAAGGGAGAAGTCATAGCATATCATCGATAAGCTTTAGCAATTCCTATTTTATTTACATTTCGATTCATGTCTTCATTTAATATGTCAAACATTGAATTGAGTGTTCATTCTAATATGATCGGCTAACCACCTTTGGTGCTAGCCTAGTTATGTTTCCTTAATTGTTTTATTTATGTTTTCGCACTTCTATCTTTCCTTCTACTGTATTCATGCATAGTTCGTTGGTAGCCACCCTTGCTTTGGTAGTTTTTAAGCTCGGTTTTCCTTGTTTTTCTAGGAGAATTGACCATAGGACCCTAGAGAAGTAGGTTGCGAGGGTTGATAAGAATTGAACAAAGGACTATCAATCCCTCTCGTGCGAATTAACCAAAGGATCACCTTTCGGAGGGAGGAACTTAAGAAGTTAGGGATGTGTGTCTAAGATCCTAGCGGTCGTGCACACATTGTTACGAATCTTACATGTAAGGCACTTAACGACTTAACATAGACTACCGAGGACCTCGTCAATCTGAAGGGTAATACCTTGGATATCGGTTAGGGTCTATGTGTAATAGGCCAGACGAATTGACCAAAGGAGTCTGGCGAATTTAAACCCCACTTGAAGCGTTAGGAAGTATTAGTTATAAAACATAGACATAACATTGTAGGATGAATAATTAGGCTTTTGTTTACAACTTCATTTCATTTCCTTAATTTCTTTTCTTGTTTATTAGTTTATTTAATCTTTCAAACTATTTTAAAACCGTCACACTAGACTTAAATAGGATCCAAAACTACATAGTTCTTGGGAATGACCTCGGTTTACCACATTCTATACTACGCACGACCGGGTTCACTGCTCGTTAGTGCAATAGGTAGACCATAGGTAGACGAGACTTTATAAATTTAAATTCTGGTCAGAAATCCTGCATCATGCTTATTTATTTTATTTTTATGTTAAAGGATATGAAAATCATTTTGGAAAATGGTGAAGACGAATGTTTAGTAGATACTGGAACAACAAATACCATTTTGAAAACTAAAAAAATACTTTTATGAATTTCATAAAGCAAATTCGAATGTCAACACAATTTGTGGTACTAGCAACTTGATTGAAGGCTCTGGTAAAGCCTGTATTTTGTTACCTAAACGTACAAAGTTAAAAATAAATGATGCGTTGTATTCTAGTAGATCCGGGAGAAATCTACTAAGTTGTAAAGATATAAGACGCAATGGTTATCCTCTTGAAACCATGTCTGAAAATAATATTGAGTATCTCCAAATTACATGTATTAAAAATGGGAAAAAGTCCATAATGGAAGGATGAAAGGTTTATCTTCTAGATTGTATTTTACATACATAAATCAGACATAAATAAATATGGTTTCTACCTAAAAAGGCGTAGATCCCAAAATATTTACACTTTGGCATGATCGATTGGGTTATCCGGGTGATAAAATGATGAGGAGAATAATTGAGAGCTGAAATGGGCATCCACTAAAGGACCTCAAGATCCTATTATCAAAAGATTTATCATGAGGATCATGATCTCTTGGAAAATGATAACTAGGCCGTCATATAATAAACTTAAAAATGAATCTCCTTTGTTTTTATAAAGAATTCAAGGAGACGTTTGTGGGCCTATTACTCCTCCATGTGGACCATTTCGATACTTTATCGTATTAATTGATGCATCATCCTGATGGTCCCATGTCTGTTAGCCCAAATAATTCAATTAAGTGCACATTTCCCACATTATCAAATCAAGAAGATTATACTTGATAATGCAGGAGAATTTACATCTCAATCGTTCAATGATTTTTGTTTGTCAATTGGGATTATGGTTGAGCATCTTGTAGCACATGTGCATACACAAAACAGCCTAGTTGAATCTTTAATAAAAAGATTACAACTAATTGCTAGACCATTGCTTATAAAATCAAAATTGCCATTTTCTGCATAGGGACATGCTATCTTACATGCTGCTGCTCTTATTAAATTAAGACCAAGTGCATCTCATAAGTATCTCCACTCCAACTGGTTTGTGGAAGAGAACCATGTTTGTCTCATCTAAAAATATTTGGTTATGGTGTCTATGTCCTAATTTCACCACCACAACGTACAAATATGGGACCTCAAAGAAGACTGATAATTTTTGTTGGCTTTGATTCTCCATCAATCATCAAATATTTGGAACCGTTAACTGGAGATGTCTTTACAACATGTTCAGCTTGATAAAACAATATTCCCAGTCTTAAGAGGAGAAAATAAAAAGTTGGACAAACAAGAGGTAACTTGAAATGCATCATCAATATCTTTTCTTGACCCTCGTAGTAGTCAATGTGAATTGAAAGTTCAAAAGATCATTCACCTGCAACAAATAGAAAATGAATTTCCTAATGAATTTACAGATAGAAAAAGAGTTACCAAAAACATATATTCCAACTTTAAATGCAGCTTCTCGAATTGATATTCCTGAAACTCCAAATGAGTCAAAATATATGCAGACAGCGTGGAACACCAATGGGTTCCAAAGATACAAATCCATGAAAAAAGAAAGAGCAAAAAGCAATTGGAAATGTCCAAGAAGTTGCTATCGATAATATCTCAAAAGAGATTAATGATAACACAAAAAATGTGAATAAATCTCTTGAAGATGACCATGTACCAAATGATTATGAGATCTCAATAAACTTTGTACATACTGGTATAACATGGAATCGAAATGAAACACGTGTTGATGATATTTTTGCATATGCTATAGCAAGTGAAATCATAAATGCTGAAGTTTATGTGCCCAAATCTATTAGAGAATGTCGACAAAGAAATGATTGGAAAAAATGGAAAGATGCCATAAAAGCTGAAATAGATTCACTCGAAAAACGCCAAGTATTTGGCCTTGTAACATTAACCCCAAATAATGTGAAACCGGTAGCCTATAAATGGGTATTTGCTATAAAAAAATGAGAAAATGAAATTGTGAGATATAAAGCAAGACTTGCTGCAAAAGGTTTCTCACTAATACCCGAGGTAGATTATGAGGAAACATATTCACCTGTTGTGGATGCAACAACCCTTAGATTTTTAATCAGTCTTGCAAATGTGGAAAGGCTTCAAATATGCCTTATGGATGTAGTCACATCTTACCTGTATGTATCACTTGACAGTGATATTTACATGAAAATACCTGAAGGGTTGAAAAATCCGGAAGCTTGTAAATCAAACCCCGAGAAATGTTCTAAATTAAATTAAAAAGATCTTCATACGTAAAAAAACAATTAGGACGAATGTCGTATAATCGCCTGAGTGAAAATCTTTCAAAAGAAGGATATAAAGGTAATCAAATAAGTCCATGTGTTTTTATTAAAAGATCAAGGGCGGATTTCACAATCATTGCAGTGTATGTTGATGATTTAAATATCATCAGAAATCTTGAAGAAATTGAACATACTGCAAATTTGTCAAAGAACGAATTTGAAGTGAAAGACCTTGGTGTGAGTATCGGCTTGCAAATCGAGCATTTTTCAAATGGAATATTTTTCCATCAATCAAACTATACAAAAAGATATTGAAACGATTCAATATGGATAAAGCTCATCCGCTAAGCTCACCAATGGTCGGTCGCTCACTTAACCAAGAACTTGATCCATTTCGCCCCAAAGAACATGATGAGAACATTCTTGGTCCTGGAATACTATACGTAAGTGCAATCGAGGCTTTGATGTACTTGCTATTAATACACGTCTATATATATTTTTTTGGGTAAAGGGGAGTAATCCTGCACCCTGGTAAAATATATTAACCAAAAAATATTGAAGTACAACGGATGAGAGTGAGTCCTTCACCTCAGTCCCTTAGGACACTTACAGACTCGAATATAAGAATGACACACCATTCCTATAACTTACAATAAAATGAACCTACCAATAATGACACAAGTATATAAAAATTTACAATAATACGCAAGAAAACACTTGAGCCTTCTTAATCACTACGGCGGTCCACCTTAACTTCCATGAAGCATCCACGAAGAAAAATCCAAGCGATCTTCAACATAAAACTGTTTGTAGTAGCAAACACCACAAACAACTCCTCCACAATCGCCATAAAACAAGAAGATTGAATCATATGTACCCAAAGTGCATGGCATCGTGTGAATGAGGTTTTGAACAAGAGTCCCCAAAAACTTAACTTCCATCTATAATATAAATTTGTCCCAAACAGAACTTTCATCTAAACCAGCGAATTGAATGATCATAGATGCTAATAACATCAAATAAAAACAGCTATATGACCATATAACAAAACCCTAGCATCGCCAACACGCCACAAAATTTGCAGCACCAGTTCATGACATGATTCGGTAGCCCATAAATCTGCTAAATGCATAGAGATTTAGAATGCAAACCATTGACACCGCAATCAGCCATAGACAAAACAAGGGTTATACCAACCCTAACATTTAATACCACGACTAGTTACAATGCTTCCAATACTTCCAAGAAGAAAAGTAATGGTTCATTACGTGATATGAAGCCACAAGTCGCAATAAACATACCAATATGGCTAAACGAACCCTAACTCACAATAACCAGCATCACGATCTGCTGAGTAAAATAAGAGGACTTGTTATTCTCCAACCAGATCGATCCAACAACCATCTCTCCCTCACATAACCCACTTACAGATCATCCCAACTCCATGAAAAGAACGTTTAGGCATAATAACCACCCTGCCATACCAGATAAACATGCATCGAAACAAACAGATCCATCATCACATACCATTCATAATAATCGAAACCCTAATTAGGGTTTCTTAGACCATAACGAGCAACAAATCATCTACCCCAGCATGCCTCAAAGATAATATTATAAGCATCATGATGGCTAGATCAAACCATATAAAAACCGAACCCTAAAAAAATCGATAATCCTAAAAAAAGGAAAAATGGTTGCATTAGATTTGTAGGTTTCAGTAATAAAAGCGATCAATGATATGGGATATATACAAGAATACACGACCCTATATAAATAGGGAATCCTTGATCACCAAATCGCCATGGATAACAAAGAATAACGATTAGAAACCCTAATGAATTAAGAGTGACCCACAATCAGATCCCAACGATTGAAAGTATTTAGGGTTTCGACTAAGATAAAAAGGCAGAAATCCGTTAAAAATATATAGAAAAACGTTTACCAACCACCCTTATAAGAACATCAAAACCCAAAACGTATTGCATACCCTATAATGAGGATAGAGAGGACGATTGAGTCTTGAATTTGGCCGGAAAAGAAGTAAAGGGTGGCGGCCGGATTTCCCCTAGGGGAGAGAGAATTTTTTAGGGTTTTTTTTTTTACTTGTTTTCCTTTTAAAACCCTAAATTATACACGTCTATATATTGCATTCTCAGCAAACTTACTAGCAAGATATAGTTCTGAGCCAACACGTCAGAATTGGAATGGAATCAAACACATATTTTGTTATCTTTGTGGTACCCGTGATATGGGAATATTTTACCAAAAGAATTCAAAATCAAAATTGGTTGGATATGCTGATGCTGGATATTTGTCTAATCCACATAAGGCACGATCACAAACTGGTTCGAAAGATCGGCCTTCGATGCTTGAAAGATATACATTAAATTAAGGAGGAGTATTATGCCCACTGCACTCTTTTCACTTCATCAAGTTTTTGTCCCATTGGTTATTTTCTTGGTAAGATTTTTAATGAGGCAGATTATGGCGTATAACAAACGGTGAATATCCAATGAGGAGTGTTATGAATATATTTATACTCCTTCCATCCCATAATAATGGTCTACTTTGACATTTTTAAATCTTTCTTGTTCAACTTTAACCATTAATATTTTTATTTGTGTTATATAATACTTAATGAAAATTATACCAAATGAACATACATTTAAAACGCAGTCTATTCATATATTTTTTTATCAAGTATTATATCACACAAATAAAAATATTTATGGTCAAAGTTATATAAAAAAAACTTAAAAAAGTCAAAGTGGACAATTATTATGGGACGGTTATGGGACGGTGGTAGTATGTATGTATACCCACATTGATTTTAGTAGTTAATTAGCTTTGAATCATTAGTTAATTAGGTAGAGGTTTACACTTCTCTTACCCTTATAAAATAGGGGGAATTGCATGTATATCCCTCCAAAAGTCTAAAATTACATATATATATCCAACCAAAAGTCATAATTACATATATATCCTTCAAAAGCCTAAAAATTATCATATATATCCAAATAATCAAATTATATATAAATAAACTATTAAATTAATGATAACTACCACATAACTTTAGTTTGACCATTATATCCTTAATTTCATTCTTCGCAATGAAACGCACAACTCTTATCTTGCCACAAAATCAAACGTTACAATCTCACATCCCCACTTAAGAAATTTGTATATTAACTATAATATATTGACGAGAATTAGTTCTCCGATTATATTGTTGTGCGTCAACCGTCGTAGAAAGGATATCATAGAAGTGGTGTTGTTGAGGTGTCGACTTGTCATCAATGGCGGAGACGTCACAAGCGACATGGAAGAATAACAATGCACGAAACAAATTATAATAATAATAGAATACAAACCCAAATAGTAGATCTAAAGAAAGGAAATTAGTAAAAAGGTTCTACAAGATAGTAGCTAACAATGTATGATTGAGATTCACGTAAGAGCACACTAATGTAAATCCCTTTTGTAAAGGTTCATTTATAATGGTAATTTATTGATTCTTACATATAAGCTGCAATCGCTTACAAGAATCTATAGTGGATGTTGAGAGAAAATTTGTGAAATGCCATGTCATAATGTGAGGAAGATGATGATTACTTTTGTGAATAAAGAAAGGTATAGTTGTCAATTTATAATGAAAATGATAATTATAATATATTTTAGATATATATTTATATAAAAATGGTTATTTGGATATATATGTTATTTTTTAAGTTTTTGAAGGATATATATGTAATTATGATTTTTGGTTGGATATATATGTAATTTTAGACTTTTAGAGGGATATATATGCAATTCCTCCTATAAAATAAGAATACATTATACTCGTTGAGTTAAGATCAAATAAGAAGAATAAATAAAATGAGAAGGATAAGAAGAAACCACAAGAACATATTTTAGATGCACCTACAAAAATGGATGCATCTCCCTTTAAATTTTCCCTCCTAATTTAAAATGTATGGCTAGAATTATTTCTTAACCTTCTCATTTTAATTATTCTTCTCACTAAATCCTATACTAATTTGAATACTACTCAATATTAATCATATAATTTCTCCTCCATCTCTCATTCTCTACATTTTACAATATATTAAAAGTTATTCCTTATTATTTTAATTAACACCTATTTTTATATTTATAGTTTTGTCTTTGCATTTGGTCGTTTGGTATAATTTTATACCGTATGTGACTATCCCTTTTACAATAAAAGTCAATTATCCGTTATACTATGGAATATGCTTTTTGGCTCGTTATAATTATATTATTAAACCTTGAATTTAATAAGTATAAGGAACTTACTAATACAGGTTATTATAAAAATATAACTTGTGTATGAAATATCAAACAATTAATCTTCTCTATGGGTAAGTAAGTTATTATAATAATTAGTTTTAAATCGCCGTTCACGAACGAGATTTTGAGTTCAATTTCTGTTAAAATCATATTGGACTTCTATTTATGTTAGAATTATATTGTCATACTATACATTAATTACAGTTTAAAAAAAATGTACTTTGTCATTAATAAATACTCCCTCCGTCTCAATATAATTGTCCATATTTTCATTTTGAGATGTCTCATAAAGATTGTCTACTTTTTATTTTTAGTAAAAATTAGAGAATATATTAGGAGAATATTCTCTTTAACTGGTTGAGATTTATAGTGGACCAATTTTATTAAACTTTGTGATTTCTTTCTCATGACAATAATTTTGAGACAGTGAGAGTATTACATATGAGTAGTTATCAGTATTCGTAAAAAAATGGCATTGTTGTTCCTTGATCACGTAGGCCGCTTTTTTAACACGTGAATTTTAGTAACCTTGACATCCAACTATATATAATAAAATTAATGTATTAGACTTAATAAAATATCAAACTAAAAATATAATCAATGTATTAGACTTGATAAAATATCAAACTATAAATTTGATTATGAATTTATAAATTTTGAGAACTACTACCTTCAACATTTTCGCTTGTTCCATCAACTATAACAAACTTGCTTTCAATCTGATAGTTAATATATATCATAAAAGGATCTACGAATTACATATGTTAATTTAGCATTCAATTTATACAATAATTATTTTCTCACAAATAAATAACCTTATTCACGATGAAACATAACCTTATTTTCTCAATTTGTACTTATTATTGTATGTGGGTTTTGAGAGATGATGGTCCATGTTCGGTATGGTTTTCCTTCAGATCCTGGTTCGCTATTCAAGTGGTATGGGATCTGGTACACATGAGGGTTATGGGTTTACCCTTGATTCGTTTCAACTCAATTCTATGGTGTACGTTTGAATGTCTATGGTGCTGGATGGGATTGATTTGAATAGTTAGTTGCTGGTTATGACCTGGAATTATGTGGATGATCACATTTAGGTCGTATGATTATGTCTTGGGGTTTTGTAAGTTAGGGTGTTGATAACTCTATTATTCATGACGTGATGTGTGGTTCCTTGGATCATTATGGTTGGTGGGATTCGATGCTGAATTCGTATCTTTTTACTTTCTCACATATGATCAAGGTGCTGCGGGTTGGTTGACGATGGAAGTTTGGACTACTTTGATGACGTGAAGATTCAAGTATTTCTACTTGAAGTGCATTTATTTTTTATTCTTTTTAAGTCGTTGTAGTCTGATGTTTAGTTATAAGTGTGGTCTGTCACTCTTATATTGTAAGTTATTGGAATGATGTTTCATTCGAATAGGAGAGTCTGTAAGTGTCCTAAGGGACTGAGATGAGGGACTCACTCTCATCCGTTGTACTTCAATGTTTTTTGGATAATGTATTTTACCAGGATGCAGGATTACTCCCCTTTACATTACCCAAAAAAAACATAAACATATATCTTTTCCATCATCAAAAACTCTAGTATATATTTACCGAAAAATTATCCTTAACCTCAAAAGATATAATGTAATCAAGCATATTTTTCGCTAATATATTAAGGGTCTTTGCCGTACAATAGCAATATACTTTTTAAAATGTATCGATTTAGTACTTGTACTATTATTTTGTCCCACTTTATGTAACTTACTTTCATGTTTTGTTCCAATTTACCCACAAGTTTTCAGGCTACCGGTTAAGAGTGTAAAAAACCGGCAAAAATGCCTACGTGGCATATTTAATATTTGAGTAAATAACATAGACCATCCTTCTTGTTTGTCTCAAATTGCATCTACTATCCCCTGGTGGTTTCAAAATACACTGTATACACACCACATACTTTTGTGTACGTTTTTATACGTTTGTGTACCCTTCTAAAACGTTTGTGTACGTTTTCATATGCTTTTGCTTTTGTACGTTTCATACATCTTTTATGTTTTTGTACGTTTTCATACTTTTTCATACGTTTTCATACGTTTTCATACGCTTTCATCCGTTTTTATATGTTTTTGTATGTTTTTATACATTTTTGTATGTTTGCGTATGTTTTCACACGTTTTCGTACGTTTTTTTATCCATTTTCGTACACTTTGAAGATTTTATACATTTTTGTACGTTTGTGTACGTTTTCGCCCGTTCATACGTTTTCTTTGTTTTCATACGTTTTTGTCCATTTTTATACGTGTTCGGCAGTTTTTATACGTTTTTCTTACGTTTTTATACATTTTTATCTGTTTTATATGTTTTCATACGTTTTTTATCCATTTTCGTCCATTTTTATACGTTTTATCCAATTTTATATGTTTTTTTCCGTTTTTTTTACATTTTCGTACGTTTTTATAAATTTTTGTAAGTATGAAAACAGATAAAATGTATGAAAACATAAGAGAACGTATAAAACGTACTAAAATGCATAAAACGTATAAAACGTAATAAAATGGATAAAAACGAAAAAAAATCTTACAAAAACGTATAAAACATACTAAAACGCATAAAAGCATACAAAAATGTATAAAGACGTAGCCAAACATATAAAAACACAAAAACATATAAAAAGCATTCAAAAAAGTATAAGAACATACAAAATCGGATAAAAACATATGAAAACTTAAGAGAAACGGATGAAAATGTATAAAAACGGACGAAAATGTATAAAAATGGATAAAACATATAAAAACGCACAAAAGCGTACAAAATCGTAAGATAACGTTTAAAAACTGAGGAAAACGCATAAAAACGGATGAAAACGTATAAAACGGACGAAGACGTATAAAAACGGACGAAAACGTATAAAAGCGGACGAGGATCTGAGAAAAAAAAAGTTAAGGAATATTTTCGTTACACATGGCAAACCACATGGACATCTTAAGTAATTAACTCATTAATATATGGTAGTGGAAATCCTATGTGGATGCACATGTGGAAAAAAAGTTTTTGGTCTCGGTTAAACAAGTTTAGTGGAGTAAATTGGAACAAAAATGAAAGTACGTACCATTAAGTGGGACAAAAAATTTGGTAGATTTGAATAACTATGTTGCTATTGTACGGTCAAAACCTATTATTAAATACTAAACATGTATTATATATACTAAATATAATATATATATATATATATATATATATATATATATATATATATATATATATATATATATATATATATATATATATATATATATATATATATATATATATATATATGGTAAAGGGTTTTACCTCGGTAAATATATAACCAAAAAATAATGTTAAGTACAAATGGAATGTGGCTGAAGTACCACATTAACCTCAAGCAAAGAGCTTGATAAACTAGTGATTATGACATGCCATAAACACAAAGACCCTAGCTATATTACATCACCTAACTAGGCATAAACAAGTAAAAAACTTGTAGCAAGCGAGCATCCCGCATCCAGCCAATCCACGAAGGGAGCAAGTTGACCCAGGAAGTCTGCCTCCTTAAAAACCCTTTCCAAGAAAAACCCAAAGGGAAAAACCTTGGAGAAGGAAAAAGAGTACAACCCTTACCCGGCACTCCCTTCGTGCGAAATACAAATAGTTGGAATCTTCCATTTATCGAGAATCAAACGAGACCGCAGGGTTAGCTTCTTGAATTTGAAGGTAACCAGCTTCAACCGAATAGTGGAGACAATGATGCTAACCACTTCAGCAACAGTAGACTTCTTACGCTTGAAAATCCTAGCATTGCGCTCCATCCAAACGAAGTATGTAGTAGCAGCGAGCATTAACCGAGAAATGATGCTAGTAACCGACCGCCCCTTTGATAAAGGAATAAGGAATGTAATGATACTCTCCAACGAAGGTGGGACCGCATCCATTCCAGATAAAACCCGGACCTAATACAAAACCTGCATAGAAAACTGGCACTCAAAAAATAAGTGAGAATGTGAATCCGGAACCAATTCACAAAGCGGGCATCTAAGCAAGTCCAAGTCAACGTTAGGACCAACATCCCATTGTCGCTTCCTATCCTGAGTCTTCAGCTTCTGCTTAATAGCAAGCCACATATGTATTGCATGCCTCGGGATACAATGAGAGAACCAAGGAACATTACACCATTCAACCAACTCAGCCCTTAGGCGCAATTATTCCCATGCACCCGAAATTGAAAAACGACTAAAGTTACCATCCAGATTGCGCCATAATAATCCATCGTCAGTATCATTTAGATTAGGAACCGGGAGGGCAGCTAACAATGGAAATCTAGATAACCAGTCCAACGGCCATCGCCAAACACCATTAGCAATCAGATCACAAACCGAGTCAGATAAATTAAACCCCGCTCGGGCAATATCTCTAGCAGTAAGCAAATCACGAATCGGGCTTAACTCACACCACTTATCAAACCAAACCGATGTGTCCTTCCCATTGTTGATCTTATGCCAGATAAAGGGACGAACCTTGGGTCTAATGGCAAGAATCTTGCGCCATCCCCAGCTAACATCCCCCAAACAAGGGACATCCCAAAAGCTTCGCCCACGAAGTTTATAAGAATGGATCCATTGCACCCATAATGACTCTTTATGTGTCAAAATACTCCAAATGTGTGTAGTCATGAGAGCAATGTTAAAATCATCCAAACACCGAATACCAAGACCACCTTCTTTCTTTGGCTTACAAACAGATTCCCAAGCAACCTTAGCCTTTCCCCTTTTCATTTCTCCTTGACACCAAAGGAAACCCCTCATAAGCTGCTCTAACTCATGGATAATATGAGTAGGAAGGATAAAGACCGAAGCCCAATATAAATGCATCGAAGATAGTACAGACCTCACCAACTGAAGCCTACCCGCAAGAGATAAGAACTTATTACGCCAATCATTCACACGACCTTCCAACTTTTCAACAAGCACCTTACAATCCCTATAAAGAAGTCTCGATGATATAAAGGGGACCCCAAGATACCTGACAGGGAGAGAACCTTCTGCAAATGGCATAGACTGGAGAATAGCAGCTTTAATAGCGTTAGGAACATTACAAAAGAAAGCTGTACTTTTAGGGATACTTGGGACAAGACCCGAAAAATTCTTGAAATCCTCCAAAGCCTGCATAATGACATTAACAGAATCCTGATGGCCTCTACCATAGAGAAACAAATCTCGATCGTTACATGTACAAGTGTCATATTCTTCTGTAAGGCTACCACCACCTTCGTCATCGCTGTCTTCAACTATCCCGTGATAAATCCAGCTACTATTATTATTGTTGTTGTTGTTGATACGAGGTGACATAATTTCGTCCGAAACGATGCCTTTCTCAGCCATATTGATGCTTTTGTTTTGTTTGACACGATCATATTCGCAATGGAATGAGTTGTGAAAACAATACTATTTATTATTTCCTCCACAACGATATGCGTTGACATGTTCCTTGAAGAGCTTTCACCTATTTTATAAATACTAAGCATGGTATCCGCGCGTTGCGGCGGGTACCATGTAACTAAATTTTTTGGCGAGTGATTTCTTTATATTATACATTTTCCATGATTATAACTTTACGGGTGATGAGAATTTTATATTGAAACAACTTTATGAAATATCAAGGTATTTTATATAAAATAGCAAGGTGTATGCGCAATTGTTGTATTCGAGTGGTAGTTCTTGTTCGGAGTTGGGTTTTTAGATGTTGAGGTTATGTTGGTGACATGAGGCGTACGATAGAGGTTGTTTTATTTGTGATTATAGTTCACTGTTGTGAAACGTGAGGATGTGTTTTAGTTCAGAGAAATAGCTGACAGTGGTCGGCTTTTGGTGGTGCTCTGCTCATGGTAAGCGAGCATATTTCTAGACAAAGTGAATATTGAAGATGAGTAAGTGAAGATGGTTTTGTTTTTTTTTTAGTTTTAAAACTGGTGTAATTTATATGAATGTTAGAGGGCTATTACAAGTTTATTTTTGGGTAAAAGGGTTTTCACCCCGGTAAATGTATTACTCCAAAAAACGTTGAGGTACAAAGGATGAGGGTGAGTCCCACATCTCAGTCCCTTAGAACACTTACAGACACGATATATAAGAATGACATACCATTCTTATAACTTACACTAAAATGAACCAACAAAAAATGACAAAAATACATAAAAAGTTACAATACTACTCAAGAAAAAACTTGAGCCTTCTATGTCACTAATGTGGTCCACTTTAACTTCCATGAAGAATCCAACTAAGAACAACCAAGCATTCTTCAACACCTCATCAATTTGTAGTAGCAAAGAATACCACAAACAAAACTTCATGATCAGAATCATCTCACAAATACCACACAACGGTTGGTGGGAGACTCTAAAACCACGGATAGAGCAAAGAAGCGTAACCTCGCTCCAACGAAAGTGCGTTTAGATGCAAATCAATAACCATGAACTACCCAAAAGATTTTTGAATAAGAAATCATTAAACTTAACTTTCAATATCACCATGATCAGCACCAAATGCAAATAACGACCAAAACCATATTTGCATGACAGCACCAATCCGATAACTCCAAAACCTAGGGTTACGAAACCCTAACTTACAAAAAGGACATCAATAACGACCTGTAGGAAGATAATCAACTCGTAGCAGCAGCAAGAAACCCCATCTCAGATCGATTAACAACTCCTCAACTTCCAATACCCACAAATACCAGACCCAAACATCAAGCAAACCAACACCAAAGAACCGAGAATGGTACAATGAAACACCATCGGTCTAGCGGGGATAACAAACCCTTCTCTCATAAACCCACGAAACATTAACAACCATCATACAAGAACATACGAACCCTAAAACAAGGGTACCAACCATTAATGAATACCCTAACAAGGGTACACTTCCAGTAAATAAAATAAACAAACCCCTAAAAATTAGGGATCCGTTCTGCCATGAAGCACCAAGCAACAACGATTGAAAGATAAAACCCTAAAAAGGGTTTCGCATATATAGCACATCAACAAACCAGCAGCGATTTTGTATATAGAGTCAATTTAGAAAAAACCAAACCAACTTGAATGATAACCAATCGCCATTGAACGGTATGAATTTTATTAATGATGATATTAATTTGGAGGAGTTAAGTGAATTTCGGAAAAAGGCAGAAAAGGAGTCAATAATTGAGTTTATTGGCGAACCTACTAAGGATGGTTGTATGTCGAAGGGGAACCTAGAGGAGACGATGAATTCTTTCTCTTCTATGGATGTTATTAATGCAGATTCTGACACGGATGTGGAGGATGTTCACATTCCTACCGGTGGTTCTTCGTATCCTAGCTCATCTTTTGGTGGTGGGCAAAATTTAGAACGGTTTGATGATTATGATGATATTGAAGACCAGCTTGAAGAGTATCCATGCCTATACAATGAATTTTGTGACCAGTATGATTTCAAGGTTAAAGGTAGAGGTAGGAATTAGATATTTTCCTAGACATTAGAATGGTTTTTCGTTCTTATGTAGTGGAAAGGGAGGTAGCAATCCTTGTTTGTTTTGTATTGCTTTTTTTTGCCTATGTAACGGGCTGAGATGAGGGATTCACCCTCATCCGTTGTACTTAAACGTTCTTTTGGTGTAATGCATTTTACCGGGGTATTGATTCCCTTTTACCCAAAAAAAACCAATCGCCTATACAGAAAACCCAACTTAATCGCTACAAAAGAATGAAACCCTAAGGTTTCCTTGTAATCGTTAATAGAAAACAAACCCTAAAGACAGGTATTGTGTAGCGATCAAGACCACCAGGAACCACCACTTCAGATCCAATAGATAGAAAACGATTATACAATCCCTAAATAAGGAATAGATAAATCGACAATGATAGGAAACAGGATTTGAAGAAGGATAAGAATCAAAGGCGACAAAGAAAACCCTAAAAAGAACGATCACCTAAAAAACCAAAAACAGAATGATTATGAACGCGAAACTGATCAAGAAGAAGAGAAACACGAATGTTAACACTTCCCAATTACAGGTCGCATCCACAAACACACAGATTTGGTCGGATTAGGCAGAGAACGATTTAGCATAAGAGGGTTTTCTTTGTCTCCTTTTTTCACCAGAGAGAAAAACGTTTAGGGTTTTTTTTTTTTTTTTTTTTTTTTTTTTTTTGCTATTACAAGTTTATAGTTATAGAATGAATGACATTTAAGTTTTTCGGTTGTTATAAGTTTATAGAATTGAATGACATTTAAATTTTTGGGTTGTTATAAGTTTATAGAATTTAAGATATTTAATTTTATAGGCTGTTATAAGTTTATATAATTTAAGACATTTTAATTTTCTTTATTCAACTTTAATTATGTGTATGATACAAGCTTTGTAAAACATTTTTTTCCATTATAAGAAATTTGTTGAATCTTAATTTTTAAGCCTTCTAATAATAGCATGTCTCAAATGTTTTATATAGTAGTATACATTACCCATTATATTACTCTTCAGCCTTTAAAAAACCATTTTCATTTAGTCAACATAAAACAAGTTAATGATAATGAATTAATGAGACCATCGACAGCTAGAAAGATATATTATCATGTGCCACCGTCTCAAGTTGGTTTGTTCATTAAGCCAAATTTAAACTTAAATCCTCAAAATATGTCGAATACCAAATAAGAATTGGATCACGTCTACAAATATGTGCATGTATTTTCTTTAAAAAAAATCAGTCGTATTTTTTGGAGTGCTAAAGTATTTGAAAATTACACATTGTGTTATGAATATATTTATACTAGCTATAGGCTCGCCCGTTGAGCGGCTAGCTTCAAGAAATCTTTTTTTGGGTAAAAGGGATTTTTCACCCTGGTAAAATGCATTACACCAAAAAAATTGAAGTACAAAAGATGAGGGTGACTCCCTCATCTCAGTCCCTTAGGACACTTACATCGACCACTACATAAGAATGACATGCCATTCTTATAACTTACATATCATACCGATAACTAAACAAAATGAACAACCAAAAATGACCACAAGTACATAAGACAATACATTACTATTCAAGTAAAGATACTCGAGCCTCCTAAATCAATTTGGCGTTCACGTAATGTGTTATTAGTAAAAACACCAAAAACACAACTTCCATAATGCATTGAGACTTTGACCAACCTCTAGCCCGATAATAAACTTGAAGAACCGACCCACGAACTAAGGGAAAACCAACAGCCTAAGCCTCAAAATACATCAACCAAGCCATGTACCACGATCAATCGCATCAAGATAGACAATACAACGTTGAAAACCAGCAAATCAGATCGAGAAACAACGTACGTGAACGTAAACGAGAGCAAAACAAACCCTTACGTTCAACCCACCTCACAAGCCACGACCACATCACGAACAAGTGCACGTGAACCTGTGAGAAATTCCATCTTACATGCACATGATCCCACCCAACCCACAAACAAATCTGTGTCACCCAAGAACATGGGTTGAGTGGAAATAAGGAAACCATCATTACTTCCACGCAAACGTCCTACAAAGAGCCAAGTAGATCAGAGTGTAACATTCATCATACTAAACCAGACCAAGAATCATTAGCGTCGCAAGGAACCCTAACAATCCCAATGATCTACATCAGCCCACCCTAACATCCATGAGTCCGCATGCCAAATCAGCGAAGGGACCATACAAACATGCCACAAACAAGAGCATAATACCAATCATGTCACAAGCAAAGAACACGCCATATACATGCAAACCAAGAGCAACTCGAACCATAAATGAACAAAATATAGGATTAAAAACCTAATATTAAGCAACCGCCAAATGCCAAACTCCAACATATCATGATCCAATTCAGAATGAATAAAAGATGTTGAGTCGCTAGCGATCCGCACTTATAGAATACGATCATAGGGACATCGAACCAGCCCTAACGAACCGTAAAACCTTTTCTCAAGATACATCAAATCAACATGACGACCGAGACTTCAAATAGGAATGAGAAATCGAATCACATCATCCAACGAATCCGAATATCCCGAAACTCGCAAACATCTACGAAGAAAACCAAAACTGAAAAGATAACACACAATCAAAGAAGAGATGGTCGTGAGAATCAGGTTGAGTCCTGCGAAGAGGGCACACCAACATATCATCATTTGGATCATGATGTACATCATGATATCTCAACATATCTTGAGTCCGTAATCTTCTTTTCAAGACAAGGCAAAGATGGAAAGCATGTATCGGTATACGATGAGAAAACCAAACAAGAAGATACCAATCCACATGAAGACCCCGAGGGCGAATACAATCCCACGCAAGAGACACCGAAAAAGGCTTTATGGAATCACCATAATGCCAAAATAACTTATCCTCCAAATTATCTATCAAATTAGGGACCGTAATAGAAATAGTACCCGGATACCGATCACCCCAATTATAGAAGGCCACGGCCACGAATTCCCATTAATCACATCATGAACAGTAGAACTAGGAGAAAAACTTTCACGATGCATGTCTCTAGAAAAACTTGGAAGTTAGGGTTTGGGAAAACCCTAGTTTTGAGTCTATGGCAGGTTGTGTTCAAATCGAGTTGCATTCTGATCCTAATTGCTGGTTTGGTGCATAGAATCGTGTCATAATGTAGGTTGGATCGTAGGGGTGTGATTGTATTGGTCGCTTATTGTGGCTGATTGGGAAGTCGTGCTCTTGTTGGGTTTGTATGAACTTCCTCGTATCTACTAAGGGACTGAGTTGCATGTGATTTTTACTTTGGTATTAATTTGTTCTGAGTAGGTCAATAGGGATTGTTCATTGGAAGTTAGGGATGTAATCCCTATGTTTTTTGTATGACCAGAATCACATATGTGTTCACGTTGTTCGTATTCTTTGGTGATGCTTATTGGGATTTGGTTTTGCATCTCTAAACATACACATTTGGTGCGAGTTTGCCCTTGCTGCTCTATCCGTGGTTTTAGAGTCCCTCACCAACCGTTGTGTGTAATTTGTGAACTGATTTCACATTTGACGAGCCATGAATGTGGAAGTTAACAAGATCAAGATGTTGGGAAGTTAGGGGGTTAACCCTATTTGTTACTGATCACCTTTCTTGGACATAATTATGATCATGAGGTTCTTGAGGGTTGGTTAATTGGAAGTTAGAGCTCTATGACGTCTTTGGAAGAATTAAGTGTTCTACTTGAAGCGGTTAACTTGTTATGTTTATTAGGCGTCGTAGTTTTATGTTCTATTATTTTTTATAAGTGTGGTTTGTCATTTCACCCCGAATTTAGGACTGGTCTGCATTTCAATATTGCTGTTGGTCGATTCTTTCTTGATGGACATTAGGGTTTTTATAATCCTAATGTGATTGGCTTTGGAGATTATGGAAGTTAGGGTGGTTTATACACCCTATATTTTGTTCTGTATCTGTTCTGATTGGCATTTATGATTCTGATTATCGTGTGGGTCAATGGAACATGTGGATTTGGGTTGATGTTCAACCATTGGTTTGTTGTAAGTTAGGGTTTAGACTCTAAGTTTTGTCTATGGCAGATTGTGTACGCATCGAATTTCATTCAGATTATAATTGCATGAGGCGTGGAATGGTGCGCATGATCGTGACGTAGTGGTGTTGGGGTTTGGTTGCTATGAATCGATGTAGTATTTGTTCGTCTATGGTAGGTTCGCTTCACATTGGCTCCATTCGATTTGTATTTGTGTGTGATTGCGGATGTTGATCTGAATTGTACCATAGTTTTATGTGTGGCGAACATTGATCGTTGTTAGGTTTTGGCTTTTAATCCTTCATGAGATCATGGGAGCTGGATGTTATGTTCGAATGGATCAATCTGATTCTTGTCACATTGATAACACTATCATTGATTCGGTATGTAAGTTAGGTCGGTCAACCCTATTTTTCATCTATGACCGATCATTATACAGTGGTTACATTCTTAGTTAGAGTTTCACCATTTGGAACTTGTAGCAGTATGAGGTATTTGATCGAGTTGTAGTGTTGGTGTGTGTATGGGGTTCGTTGTAGTTATTTGGTGTGGATTGGTGTGTCCTACCATGGTTATGGCTGCATCGTTGAAGGTTATGGACTTCTATGACGACTTGTGAAGAATCAAGTGTTACCTTGAGTTTTAATTTGTAACCTTATAGTCGTTGTAGCTTTTATGTTCATATGCTAGTTATAAGAGTGGCTTGTCACCTTATATAGTGGTTATTTGTAATCGTCCCGAGGGACTCGATCCTTTGTACTTCAATGTTTTGGTGTAATGTATTTTACGGGTGAAAATCCTTTACCAAAAAAAAAAAAAACTCATTGTCATAAGTGCAATAATTCAAACGAAAGCAATTCGTAATTTTTCCGAAAAGTAAGCAATGGGACGTTTGGCTTGAATCAAAACAGCACCAATACCAACTCCACTTGCATCACACTCAACTTCAAAGGGTTGAGAAAAATCTGGAAGAGCTAAAATAGGAGCAGCACACAAACGCTCCTTGATTGTTTCAAACGCCCTGTTAGCATCTTCTCCCCATGTGAATGTACCTTTCTTCAAACAATTAGTAATGGGACTAGTAATAGTACTGAAATTGCGAATAAAACGCCTATAGAATGAAGCCAGACCATGAAATGAATGCACTTCACTTATATTTTTAGGATTAGGCCAGGACTTGATTGCTTCAATTTTGGACTAATCCACGGACACACCATCCTTAGAAACCACATAACCAAAGAACATCACCTTATCAACTAGAAATGAGCACTTCTCCTGTTTTCCAAAGAGTTTTTGAGCTCTAAGGGTGTCAAAGATCTGTTTCAAATGTATTTTTTTTGGGTAAAGGGTTTTACCCGTAAATATATAACCAAAATAATGTTAGTACAAATGGAATGTGGTCAAGTACCACATTAACCTCAAGCAAAAGCTCGATAAACTAGTGTTTATGACATGCCATAAACACAAAGGAACTAGCTATAGTACATCACCTAACTAGCCATAAACAAGTAAAAAAACTTGTAACAAGCGAGCATCCCGCATCCACCAATCCACCAAGGGAGCAAGTAAACCCGTGAAGTCACCTCCTTAAAAACCCTTTCAAGAAAACCCAAAGGAAAAACCTTAGAGTAGGGAAAAGAGTACAACCTTACCGGCACTCCTTGGTGAGAAATACATATACTTGGAATCTTCCATTTATCAAGGATCAAACGAGACCGCGAGGTTAGCTTCTTG
>CM040241.1:171452116-171504904 GCA_022545495.1 Chrysanthemum lavandulifolium | reverse complement strand
GACTATTCTAGCACGATATCTAACACATGTTACAAAGTTCCTAAACTTGAATGACCATCACTTCTAATAAAAACTATTAAGGCTAACACTGAATAGTAGGAGGTGAACAGGTTAGGTAAGACTACTAAAAACCACTCAGATGTAGGCATGAGATCTATTTCCATGGTTTCGACTACGGCGTAGCTTATCGATCGGTTAAGAGGACCTAGCGGATAGCAGGTGTTTCTCGAAGGACGAGATAACGATTAGATGGTTGTCCAAAGGAACGCGGTTCAGGTTACTCCTTAGGATTTCAAGATTTCTGTTGAGCACGGAATTTCTACTGGACGGAAAGTCTAGGAAGTTCAGAGTATGGCTTTGTTAGAAATGATTGATTGCTACTAGCAATCAGTCGGTCGACTTAGCACGATACTTAGGTTAGAGGCGGAAAGTACGAATCCTAAAGAGAGTATTGTTTACTAACCGCAATCAGTCGATTGGCTCATTCGGGCACTTAATACTTAACACAGAAGGGTTCATTATTCAACTCCAAAATCATAATTTCCAAAAGAAGTTCGACTACCGATTGATATCAAACCAAATCTTAAATACGAGGGAACGTTAACGACTCTAAGTAGGTATACTAGATAATTTCGCATCAATGGAGTGTAAGGTACAAGATCAATAGGATAGCGTGGTAGTACCATAATTAGTGGTATGACGTGAGGACTATTGTTGATAAAACAATGTCGAGTTCAACGCTGCTAGAGCAACATCAACGAAACAATATCTACTGTGATAACCTCGGTGACAACTTCACTAAAACTGGTTGTTAGAACGTTATCAATAGGGGCACTTCAATAGAGGATAAGGTATAACACCAACAACACGTAAGGTACAACCTTAACGAGAGTTGTTTTCAAGCAACGTTGACAAAACATTATCGGTTCAGAAAGATGAACAACATAAGCTAGATAACATCGCTTGAATCAATATAGAGTGAATGGTAATGTTTCGAAGTTTAACAATAATCGATTCGAGACGAGGCTTGAGGTAGAAGTGTTGGTAACAGGATAACCAACGAAGCAAGGCTAAATGACGAATCTAACAAGATCACTAACGAAACAAGGCGGAATGGTAATTCCAACAAGGTTACTAAAACGAGGTTGAATAACAATTCAAGGTCGAATACCGATTCGAGGTCAAATGTTGATTTTAACAAGGTTATCAACGAAACGAGGCCAAATGATAATTCGAGGCCAAATGATGAGTCAAAACTCAGAACGAGATCCAAAATCACAAAATCGAAAACCCAAAAGCCAAAAATCAAAACCTAATCCAAAATAGCCCAACGCAATTCCAAATGCTCTAGTGAGATCGACGAGGCTTATGCCGATAAGCAACTCGGATGTAAACGGTGCCAATCGGGTCTAACTTGACTTACGGCGATCTATGCTCGACTACGACAAACAAAATTCCATATAAATGGAGATGCATAGCGGTGTCGAAACACTACGGTTCGAGAGGTGTTGCGATGCCGTTGTTTCGTGTGTGAGTGCGGGCTTCGTGATTTTTGGTGAGTGTGAGTGTGAGTCCACCTAAAGCTCATCGCTCTTAAACCAATTTCTAACCCATACATAATTCTATTATAACTACTCCCAAGATGCAAAAATTCACCTCCGAGACCGACATAGGTGATCACCGATGTCCCATCTGCCTCGGGTCAATATAGGTGATCACCTATATTCACCGAGGTTCAATGAATTTTGATCAAGCAAGGTACAACCAATTAATATAACCAATTCTTAATATATATTCCTAACTTCAATATTATCTACCCTAAATGTCTTCCTTTTCTTATCTCAATAATTTCTCGTTTCACCATTTAGTTACTAGCGTTAGGTATCATCGTGTGTGTGGTATCGACTTGACAAGACACTATGAATGCACTCAAATGACCACAATGCGACTCATAACGACACCATGAGACGTCCAAGCGATAATCTTTATAGTTTAATAAGTTCTGAAATAAATAGTTAGATCTTGTCGAGTTTGTCAACTCGTTAAACTCAACCATTTATTCATGTCGCTTATTATCCCAAAAATCAGTCACATCCTAACGAGTCATAAGGATAATTCACCCATTAATAACGTGATCCAATGTACATAGCGAGCACTTATTAGATTCGTCAACCTAATAAGTCCGCTATCCACGTGGATTGACGCTATTAATGTTAGGTCATCCGTAACCCACGCTCAACACATAAATAGTATTAAATACTCATAAATGGTACATTTCGATAAAGTTCCTCGAAACATTTAATGACTCATTAATTACAAAACATTTCATTTTTTTAGGCGTTGGTTCCTTGTTAAAATGTCGAATAACAAGGTGAGTCTTGTTATCGAATGTTTAGTACAACAACCATTTATCATCTATATTTTCTAGTTTCATTTACTTGTTTACATATACATATTTCATCAAGTTTCGATATAAGTGTCGAGTCATTATCCGTTTTGAGCTCACAAGTCCGAGTCATGACTCGCAGCTTTTACACGTCATATTGGGGTCAATCGAGACTAAAAAGTCACGATAACACCGACGTTGCACAAAGTTGACATATATATTACTAAGTCCAAACTAAACTACCCCACAACCCAAATCAATCCTCCAAACAATCTCCTATCAATTTTGCCATCCAAACAAACTACCAAACATACCCAATTGACTCTTTCAATTCCCAAACATAACCGATTAACTAGTATCAAATCTAATGTTTGTTAATAACTTATTAATTACCCAAATCACCACAATTAATTTGTTATCCAATCAAGGCTATTAATTAAAATATCGTCCAATTCTAAATAACCGATACGTACCAATGATTCACCGTTAACCAAACAATTACACGTTAGTCCAATTTATTATCTGAAAACACTTACTGGTTTCGCGTATTATTATAACACTAGCGGACATGAATCCATTATCAATAAAAATCGACTACCACTTGTTTGACAATACTCAAGAACAAAACAATGGTTTCCGAAGTCTCGACCCAAAATTGTGACAGAGTATGTACCCTTCGACATCATCAAAACCATTATAACCCATCAACTAGTTATGACCAAGAACACATAAGAAAATGATAAAAATGCAAAAACACAAGAACATGACACATCACACGATACCAACACACTAGTTTACATGTTTTATTAGTTTTAAATGCGTTTTAGACTCGTGTTCATCAAAACCCAACCATAGAACTCACGTTCACGAGACAAAAGTCTCGTTCGTGACTCCCCGACTTAGTTATACTAGTACCATGTCTTCTACATCCCAAGTCATTCCCGCGGCTAGTACTAGCGTGCAAGCTCTAAATCTAGTGGTGAGATTATGCAAGGAAATCGCGTAACCTTGATACTTTAAGAGAATCCGTATTATTGATTAATAATATTGAAGCATTGGTTGTTACATTATGTGTTTGCTTGTTTACTTTAACCTTTTTTTTTGGGTAAAGGGAGTAATCCCGCACCTCGTAAAATATATTAACCAAAAGTTTAAGTACAACGGATGAGAGTGAATCTCTCTTTCGCCCGTTACATGGGCAACAAACACACACTAAAAGTGCACTAACCAAACAAATTACATAAGAAAGACATGCCAATCTTATGAACTACCAAACAACCAAATTTACTTCCTACCACGACCTAAGAGACTAACATCATACATGTCACACATATCCTCCAAGTGTCTCGGTAGATCGTAGACTTGCTCAAAGATAATCATCAAAATCTTCAAGATCAAAACCCCACCACCCCAGAAGCCAAAAATGACGCCATAGGGTTATCCGGCTCCAAACCTCATCCTCTTCACCGTCGTAACAGTCACATTCCGACTTTAGAAAACGTGTTACTTACCTTGGTAGCGTAAGAATTCACGAGCCTCCTGAGGCTTGTGCCGCACCAATATCAATCGAGAGTCCTTCCCGAGAACCATCAATACCCTTCCTTAGTAGTACCGTAAGACTCCCGCCTTGGCCGCGTCGAGTAGAATCAATCACGCACTTGGGATGCCCGTGTCATCTTCCACCTCAAGAGTCCCAAAGAGTTAGATGTAGTAACTGGTGTACCTTTAGCATTAACACTAGCAAGCCGGTGTCTTCGTCTTTGCAACATATACCGCTTCCTAGGTGCAAATCTAGGACCCTTACCCATATTAATACCACCCGTCATCTTCGTACCTTTAGGTTTGGCTTTCCGATTCGCACCACCTTAAAACCATCATCGGGTTCCTCCACATTAGAGGTGGGAGGACATCGTTTTGCTCCTTTAAACACTTAGGACAACAAGCGAATATGTCCAAACACTTTACATTCATGACAAAGGTGGCTTCCCATTCATATTCCACCTTAATACTTGCCGTAGTAAAACCACTATCATCCTTATTAGGGATCGCCATAGTCACCACATGTTTAAGCTCGATTCGTAAGATAATTCCACAAGAGCACGGCAAAACTAATGCGACCCCATGAATCAACACACATGGAACTAGTAAAGCATCTAGCATAATCGAAACTTACCCACTTGAGTAGCAATTAAGCTCAACCCATCTTCCGAATATGCAAGTAATGGAACATTATGCAATTTAATCCAAACGGAACTCTAGTTACCTCACTTTAGACAATAGCACATCGAGTCCATTTAGTGAGAATGAGAGGAGAATTGCGAATAATCCAAGGGCCCTGCTGAAGAACATTCTCAACACCCTCTTTAGAATCGAATTTAAAGAGAAAACACCATCATCATTCTTCATAAGTTTCTTAAACCAAACTTCCCCACGTGTTGGTGACGTAGTTACGAACCAAAGGAAAAGCAACATTCTTGCCAACAAAGAAGCCAACAAGTGTATTTTCATAACGGTTGAATACACCATCCATAGCAGCCTTTGGAAGCACCGTATCATGATTTTCAATGCACATCTCATTCACCAAGGCCCAAAATTAACTTTCCTAGAGACACGCCCGGGTTTAAAACATTAGCAAAGGACCTCACTTCGTTATTTTCACTACCAATCACATTAGGACCTGAAGTAGAAGCATTCACCACGTTAGGACCAGAATTCACCGCATTAGTAGCATTAGTCGAAGAGACTTTAGTGCTCGAATCCAATCCACCCACAAACGTAGCACTATAACTTGTGTTTTCTAGATTAATATTACCCCAAACAGAATCTGAATGAACATCATGCGTACTAGGATTTAGAACAACCCTAGCAGCTTTACGCAACTCCGGACCAGCAGTGTCACCCTCAATACCACGTTCACCTTTGAGACGTCGAAACCTAGCTTCCAACGCCTGAATATCAACCCTAGGATACGGATTGTGTCCGTGTTCACACCAACTTGATCGGCCAAGTTGGTGGTCGTTTTGAAGCCTTAACCAAGAACCATCTTTGTCAAGAAAACCTTTCTTCATCTCTTAAAACCCACAAACAATCCCAAAACTCGACATACACAATCAAGAATTGAAGAAAACAAGCGACGATAAACAAACCTAATCGAAAGTTAGGGTTTTAACACCACGGACAATAACCTAACCCGCACCCATGATTCAATCAAAGAAAAGAGATTATAACAAGTGATAAACCAGGCTTAGATGAATCTAGATCGCCCAATCAGATATTAACCAAAAACACGATTTTCAAAACCCTAAGAAAAACGATTTGTAGCAAAACCGAAACAAACAAGGGAAACGTGACACTAATCCAACCAAGGACCAAAAACAATGATGTTTATCAAGAATAAAGGCAGATTGGTGCAAAGAAACCCAAGATTTGAGGCGATTTGACAAAAAACGATTTAGGGTTGTTAGGTTTAAAATCGCCAGAGAGAGAGAATTTCGTTTTTGGTGTTTTAGGGTTGTTTACTTTAACCTTCTACGATATTAAAGTAGATTTCGCATACTTATGTGTATTCATACAAAATTTTCTCTTTGTTGTTTTGGAACTATCCAAGGAAACTACTTAATTCAAGCTAAGTGTTATAGATCCAAGGTTTGGGACTCCACACTCTGTGAAAGGTATAGTGCCTGCGAACGCATGAGGACATGCTTTCTGTGCGTGTATAAGCATGAGGACATGCTTATAGGGCGTGCATAAGCATATGGAAATGCTTATGGGGTGTGCGTAAGCATGAGGACATGCTTACTGTGTGTGTATAAGCATGTGGAATGCTTATAGTGAACTACTAAGATAGGCAGACTTAAGTCATCTACAAGCAACGGACACATTCAACAAGTGTCCAATCAAACCATTCATCAAATAAGCCATAAAAATCTCATCAATTATCTCATTAATCAATTCGTCTAATGTGTTCTCAATCATCTATATCATTAAACAAGTCATATATGAGGCTTTAGCTTGGCAGGAAGGCACGTGGCGGTCATAGGGTTAAGTTTTTGAAAAAGTGGTTATAGTATAGGTTTTGAAAATATACCCATTTCTCTATAACCTTGGCTCTGATACCAATCTATAACACCCCGAAAATATGGTCCAGCGGAAGGATACAAACCTTTGGGTGTTACTATCCTGGTATCACAACATAAGGTACAAAGAATGGTTTTTGTTCCATCCATTTAGATTAAGATTCATTATTTGAAAATATAAAGTTTACATTAATGAAAGTAGTGCGGAAATAGGCCAAAAAAATAATAAAAGCGGTCCCGGTTATTCATCAGAGTCGCCTACGACCATGCCCCTTGCCAAGCGTCTTCCAATAGTGAGCTATCGCCTTAAACCTGAGAACACATGTTAAAAGGTCAACTTACGCTGGTGAGTTCATAGAGATTAGTTACAAACTATGGTAGTGGACCTGATAGATTTTAGTTTCAATGCACGACTAAGGCAGACAGATAATACACATTACAATCAATAATTAATCCAATCAATAATCTATAACACGTTTGAGATCTCAATGCGGGGCCTCGGGCGACTCTAGCCAATGTGAGTCGTAGCAAGGCCTAGATCTCAAGCTACCCAGTCTAGGTCGGTCTATTCTTAGCTAGGCATCACGTTATAGCATGGGATGCTACCCTAGTCTAAGTCGACAAATGTCGCATGTCTAACCTTTCCTAGTCAATGCATTATCAATTGAAAAGAGTAGTGGCGGTCCAAGAAATAGTTTGCATTCACATAAACACATAAGATCACAATCCAAAATCAAATATTCCAAACAACGTCATTCTCACATACTATTCACATATCCAAATATGGTTGGTTAAAAGCATCATGTGTTCTCCCCAAAAGAGTTATGAAAACGTTTGAAAAGAGGGCTATGAAACTCACCTTAGCCACAACAATGCACTATTCACTATTGACACGACCGGCATCTAAAGCTAATCTCCATGGCATCCAGATGAATGTACTATGAATACGATAGAATAGGAGTGACACAACCTAATGCGTATACAATTATTCTTAAAACACGGCTCATATGATAAGGAAATTGATAAGAAAGTGATGTGTCATAGTTTTCATGGGTCATTCATGTCGTTACTTTCAAAAGTCCATTATCATTCCCAAAAGTTTATAATTAATGTCTCAAAAGTTTAGTTTTAACGTTTCGTGTGGTGGTAAGAAACATAGATGCGACGCACAACTCACGCGAAAGAAAAGAAGATATCGATATAGTCAAGAAATACTGACAAAACTCAAGCTAGTCAAAGATTAGGAAATGACGACAACTATTTGTGTAATATAAATAGGTTAATTGATAAGTGTCGGCAATTTACCCAATAATTCCAAACATATATGTTTATAATTAAAGTTAAGCTTCCTTTATCGTGTGATTATCAAAGGTTTCATGATCGTTATTCGCATTTATACGAGTTTATAATAAAGTACATCATATAGGGTACACTATGTAGTGTTTTATAACGACACGTTCATTTACTTCAACGTTTCTGATGATGTATAGTATGTATAACAGGCCTACTAGGCCCAATACAAACTATACATACACTGGGATCATGCCTAATGATTACAAATCTTGGGCCTACAGTAAGCCCAATGACTATATTGGCTATGGCCCAGACCTTGAGACGCGCGCAAGATACATAACGGGCTGAACCCTCAACCGTTAGACCTCTTACGTCCGCGTCCGCAATTAACACGGAACCCTTGTCCGCCAAGGGTCCGGCTCCGGTGACTAACTACTACATGCGAGAATCTAGAGAACCCTAGCGGTAAACCTCGCCTATAAAATCGGCTCTAATGTACAAGGTACGACTTTCTCTCTCATAATTACACACACATACTCTTACTTTCCCTCTCAAGAATGTGTACTTACTCTCACTCCGAAGTCTAATCGTGGGGTCCCTCCCCACGGTAAGACTAACGATTTACCTTTCTTGTGCAGGGATCTCTTTCAAACTACTTGAATTAGTACAAGACCAACTCATTAAAGCCTGTTGGCCCAGTCCGATAAGCTATATTCATATCTATTGTCACCCATCACACAAATTGTACTAACAAGTTGGCGCCATCCGTGGGACCCAGTACACAACTGCGTTCCAAAAAAGAAAAAATGCCTACCGAAAGAGATCGTTCCGATCCTACTCCCGCCCCAATTTCTGTGGTACGGAATAAGGGAGGAAAGAAGAACGCGATAGATCTGGAGGGATCTGATGGGTCCGCATCCAGTGCAACCGTCAAGAAGTACTGTGACAAGTGCTACGAACAGATCTTACCCATTGTGACAGAGAAAGTTCGGAAACAGGAAGGAAGAATCAAGGCTAGAGAAACAGTAAAAACCCGATTAGACTTTAGCGAACCATCACAGCAATCCGAATCTGGAGAGCAGACGCGAAGGAAGGATCTGAGAAAGAAGATAGAATCTCGAAAATGCCAGAACACGAGGGAAAA
Organism: Chrysanthemum lavandulifolium; assembly: GCA_022545495.1. Lineage (NCBI taxonomy): Eukaryota > Viridiplantae > Streptophyta > Magnoliopsida > Asterales > Asteraceae > Chrysanthemum > Chrysanthemum lavandulifolium. The sequence continues at coordinate 171,496,005 of CM040241.1, read as the reverse complement.
CTCCGAGCCAAGACGCAGCCGATCCAGATCACCGCGGAAGAAAGCCGCCGAAAAGGAAGAAGTGTTCAGAAGGTTGCGCAAAAGTGCATTCTAAAGGCTTGGAAACAGAGAAAAGAGTGTCTCCATGTGTTTCGGAAGCACAGAGAAAACTAAACGTTGCAGATCCGAAGAAGACAGGGGCACTCACCACCATTCTTCTTCGCAAAGAACGGAACCCTATTCTGGAGGATACGAATGTAGTCGAACATACTCACGAAGGACCGATCGGCACTCCGGAAGTGAAGACAACGGAGATGGACACTGGAGTTCCGGGTCAAAGAGGCAAAAGTCGGATGTCGAGAACGACGACTTAGCTAGGCCATGGATGTGCAAGGAGACCGAACCGTTCACTCCACGCATTCGCTATTTCGACATGCCTAAGAAGACGCGAATGCCTACCAATGTAAAGACATATGATGGAAGTGAAGACCCAGAAGATCACCTCAAAATTTTTCAAGCAGCGGCAAAGGTAGAACGTTGGGCTATGCCAACACGGTGCCACATGTTCAACTCTACCCTCACCAGATCTGCTAGGGTGTGGTTCGACGATCTCCTACCGAATCGGTAGACAGCTATGATGAACTAAAGGAAGTTTTCTTGTCAAACTTCCTTCAGCAAAAGAAGTGCATAAAGGATCCAGTGGAGCTTCATCATATCAAACAAAAGGAAGGAGAAACCACGGAAGAATTCGTGAAAAGATTCAAGCTTTATGCATGGAATCACTAATCCCGAGTTGATTAAGAGACTACATGATAATATACCCAAATCGGTGGACGAGATGATGAGGGTAACCGTATCTTTCCTCCGTGGGGAGGTAGCCGCTGTCAATCAAGAAAAAAGGAGGATGCTACCCCAAGTGCAATGGAAGCCGCATGAGTCCGGACATAAGCAAGGCTTCAAGAGAGGATACAGAAGTCAACTCCGGACAGATCGGAAGCAGGATAGGTTCACTCTTCTTTCAAAAACACCCAAAGAAATATTGGCATTGGAAAAGGAAAAATTCAAAACCCCTCCTCCAATGCTTACACCAATTGAGAAAAGAAACGCCAACAAATATTGTGAGTTCCACGGAGAAGTAGGACACAACACGGACGAATGCATGCACCTCAAAAGACATATAGAAGAACTGCTGAGAACCGGAAAGATGTCGAATGTGATCAAGGAACTTAAACAAAACAGTGGCAAGAATCAGTCCAAAGCACCTAAAAAAGGGGAAACGTCAGGAAAAGATAAGCATCTTGAAATCCTGATGGTGCAATTTCAGCATCGGGTAATAAGACAAAAAACTACACAAAGCTTTTCCCCAAACCAGAACATTTCATTCCCATCACTCAAGGAAGAAGAAGGAAATGACAGACCAATGGTCATCGAGGCAGAGATAGGTGGACACTTTATACACCGAATGTATGTTGACGGAGGTTCCGCATCGGAAGTCCTATATAAACATTGCTTCGAAAGGCTCCGGCCCTAGATAAAAAGGCAAATGGTGCCTGCCACAACCCCCCTTATGGGGTTCAGCGGAGAAGTAATATGGCCAATTGGGCAGATATCGTTGTTAACCAAAATCAGGGACAATGAGCATTCTGCATCAGAATGGATGAACTTCGTGGTGGTAAGGTCCCAATTGCCATATAACGGGATTATAGGAAGGTCGGGGGTGCGAAAAATACATGCAGTACCTTCAATGGCTCACGGAATGATAAAGATCCCGGTAAAAGGCGGAGTGCTCACAATTCGCAGTAGCAAAATGGTCCCGTTAGAATGTACCATGGTTTCCGAACCAACACCACAACCCGTGATGGAAAAACTAATTGAAAAGCGAATACACGTGGCAATACATCCAAAACATCCAGAACAAACAATAGCCATTGGGTCAACCCTATCGGATGATGGAAGAAAGAAGCTATGTGACCTGCTGAAGCGGAACTTGGATATATTCGCCTGGTGCCCAGCCAACATGACACGTGTTCCAAGGCACATAGCAGAACATAACTTAATATACGAGAAGGGTATACTCCAATACGGCAAAAGAAAAGAGGTCAAGCACCGGAAAAGAGCAAAGCAATACAAGAAGAAGTAGAGAAACTTGTGGACGCAGGAATCATGAAGGAAGTACATTACCACAGCTGGCTAGCCAACCCGGTAATGGTAGCAAAGCATGATGGAAGTTGGAGAATGTGCGTTGACTTCAAGGACCTTAATAAAGCTTGTCTGAAAGATGGTTACCCGTTACCAGAGATAGATTGGAAAGTTGAGTCACTTTGCGGATACCATTTCAAATACCTCCTAGATGCATACGAAGGCTATCACCAAATCCAGATGGCAAAAGAGGATGAGGAAAAAACAGCCATCATCACAGGCCAAGGAATATTTTGCTACACTAAGATGTCGTTCGAACTAAAAACCGCAGGAGCAACATACCAGCGGCTAGTAGACAAAGCTTTCCACAAACAAATTGGTAGAAACCTAGAAGTATATGTCGATGACTTGGTAATCAAAATCCGCTCGGAGGAAGAAATAATAAAGGACATAGCGATACTTTCAAAATGTTAAGGGAACTAAACATGAAGCTAAATCCCAAGAAGTGCACTTCCGGAATGGAGGAAGGAATGTTCTTAGGGTATACAGTAAACACTGAAGGAATAAAAGTATGCCCAGAAAAAGCAGAGGCCGTACTACACCTCCCATATCCGAAATGCCTCAAAGACGTTCAAAGACTGAATGGGAAACTTGCAAGTTTGAATAGATTCTTGGCTAAATCCGATGAATAGTCACTACCATTCTTTAAATCACTTAAAAAATGTACAAAAAAGAGCGACTTTCAATGGACGCAAGAGACGGAGGAAGCTTTTAAGCAGATGAAGAAGACAATAGCAAACCTCCCTACGCTAACCGCACCTCAGGAAAAAGAAGAACTGATAATATACCTGGCAGCAGTTAAAGAAGCGGTCAAGGGTCCCGATGATGTAAAGGAAGGCAAACAGACGCCAGTATACTTTGTGAGCCGAGCCCTACGAGGACCGGAAATAATTATACAACAATGGAAAAATTAGTTTTATCTCTGGTGCACGCTACAAAACGACTGAAAAGGTATTTTCAAGCACATACGGTAGTAGTCATCACGGACCAGCCAATCAAGCAAATACTATAAAGACCAGAAGTTGCAGGTAGATTACAAAAATAGAGCATTGAATTGGGGGAGTACGACATACAGTAGAGATCAAGAACATCCATAAAAGGACAGATTCTAGCGGACTTCATAGTAGAGCGTCCAAAGGATGATGAAGAAGATGAACCAATGGAAGAAGAGGAACTTCCACAACCATGGGTCCTATTCACGGACGGTTCATCTTGCATAGACGGTTGCGGAGCAGGTCTCATACTAACAGACCCCAGGGGACGGAGTTTATTTACGCTCTAAGGTTCAGTTTCAACACAACAAACAACGAAGCCGAATATGAAGCCTTGATAGTTGGGTTACGGATAACAGAAAAAATGGGAGTCAAGAACCTGCAAGCAAACGTAGACTCAAAACTGGTGGCAAATCAAGTCAACGGAACATACATTGCAAAAGAATCAGGAATGATTCAATACCTGGAGAAAGTAAAGGAACTTCTAAAAAACTTTCGGATGTTCTCAATCAAACAAGTGCCCAGGAGCGAAAACAAAAAAGCAGATGCCCTAAGAAAAATGGCTTCTACCAGCTTCGCACATCTAAAAAAGCAGGTATTAGTGGAAGAGCTTAGTCAAAAGTCAATAGAAGAGATGCCACTTGTGGCAACCACGGAAGAAGAGGGGTACACGTGGATGACACCAATATATGAATACCTCAAAAAAGAGATACTCCCGGCCGCAAAAAAGAGAGCACGAGAAGTTAAAAGAAAATCACAAAGATTTGCAGTGGTCAACGGGATACTTTATAAGAAATCTTTTCTTGGACCATGGTTACGGTGCGTCGTGCCCCTTCAAGCTAACTATGTGTTGCGAGAAATTCATGAAGGGTCTTGCGGCATGCACGCAGGGACAAGGTCCGTGGTGGCCAGAGCCATGCGTATTGGATACTACTGGCCTGCCATGCACGGTGATGCCCGAAAGCTAATCCAAGCATGCAAAAGCTGTCAGGTGCATAGGCCAGTTCCAAAGCACCCGCAAGAGAAACTAACGCCTATTACTTCCCCATGGTCGTTCCATAAATGGGGAATTGACATCGCATGACCTTTTCCAGAAGGACCTGGGAGAGTCAGATTCCTCATAGTAGCAATAGACTACTTCACTAAAATGGATAGAAGCAAAGCCAGTAGCTACCATAACAGGAAACCAGATCAAAAAATTCATGTGGGAGAATATAGTATGTCGATTTGGACTTCCGGGAGAAATAATATCTTACAATAGAAAACAATTCCGAGACAACCCATTTAAAGAATGGCGTGAAAAAATGAATATTAAACAAGACTTTGCATCAGTCAAACACCCACAGGAAAATGGACAGGTAGAAAGAGCAAACAGAAGCCTAGGGGAAGGAATAAAGGCCCGGTTGGAAGGAAAAAGAAAAAATTGACTTGACGAACTATCACACGTCCTATGGGCACACCACACAATAATTAAATCTAGTAACAAAGACACTCCATTCGCACTAACATATGGAACGGAATCTGTCATACCAGCTGAGATAGGGATGTCCACAAGGAGAACAGTGGAAGATAACACAGAAGAAAATGATGAGCACTGGAAATGAACTTAGACCTCCTTGAAGAAAGAAGAGAACAAGAAGCAATACGCGAAGCAAAAAGCAAGGCACAAATGGAAAAATATTACAACTCAAGGGTCCGCAATACAAGCTTCAAACCAGGAGACCTAGTATACTGAAACAATGATGCAAGCCATGCCGAGAAAGGAGGAAAACTAGGACCCAAGTGGGAAGGTCACGGAAGCACTAGGAAAGGGCGCATACAAGCTGAAGGATCGTGAGGGAAATCTAATCCCACGGACATGGAATGTTTGCAATCTTAAGAGATGTTACATACATCAAGTGTAAGCAACCAGTTCCTCGCGGATTCCGTGAAGGAGGGTTAATGTCACAATCTATCTTTTTTATATATTGTAATGTTTTTATGATTGAATGAAAAAAGGTGAAGCTTAGCTACCTTCACTAGCTTTTACTTTCAAAAAATTCTTAATCATTTAACTAAAACAGCAACAAAAAAATTATATTAACTTATGTAAGTAAGACGCGCATACATGTGGGCATGACCCATACAATGTTATTCTGAATAACAAAAGGCTGAGTAACCTCCGAATTACCTCAAGATACATAAGAGATAATGCAAATCTAGTATCGGGAGAATAACCCACAAGTATTCACAAAAGACTATTATAATAGGCACATCAGTGTGAAGATTAAATAGCAAAAAGTTTCTAAACAAACGAAATATGCATACAATAGACTGTCTACATAAAAAGAAACAAAAGTGCCGCGCTTCGGCAGGCCAAACAATAAGAAAGCATAAAGTATCATTACAATGAACTACACTTGATTGGAAGGGTTCACAAGCGGACCCGTCCCAGAATGTGAACAGGCATCCACACCAAAGTCACTTGCATCACTACGCTCAAGCACACCCGATACCTCAGGAACGGACAAACGAACTGATTCCACTAAAGGCTCCATACATGAAGGACTAGTAAAAGAAAACCAAGTATCTGCAAGAGCCAACCAATCGTGCAGGGAACCTTCCCTCGCCTTTTTAGCTCTATCAAAACAACCTTGGATTAAAGCAGAGAGGGGAGACTCACTCGTCGAAGAATTCCCAGAAAGACAAGCAGGAACGACCAGCTGCTCCAAGTAAAACTACTTATCAACAACGGATGAATCATCAGAGGACACCTCAGGATGAAGCAAATGCATGATGTTCTCAACAGAAGAATCCTTAAGAGCCTCTAAGGAAGATAGCAAAGGGAACTGGAGACCGCGGAGTACTTGAAGAGCATTTTCATAGTTAGCCTTGCCAGAAGGATTAAGAGCCGCAACACGGGAAAGAGGCGTACCGGCCATACCATGAAAATGTCCGGCAACAAGCCCTTCTTGCATTCCTTTATCAACAGCAAGGCTAATAGCATCAGCCAGTGCGTCCAGGTAACCTTGCCAACTCCAACACCCAGACACGGCAAGCTTGAGGCCATCGGACAATAACCAACGACGAACGGACATAGCAGTAAGCAAGAACGGATAAAGTCTTTCCTCTAAATGCAAGGCAACCTTTAGGAAGAGATCCTTCAGACAAACCAGTTCCGAAGCACAAGGGCGGAGGCCCAAACATTCACTGTCCAAAACTTGTACCTAGCAAAGACAAAATTCGGAGGTCAATAAAAAGGGGGGGAAGAAAGAACGGAAAGAAGAATAAAGAACAAAAGAGAACCTGTTTAATAAGTTTAGCGTTGCGGGATTCAAGGGCAGAGTTAGCACACCGTAACCGTTCAAGCTCGATGTCCTTACCGACAAAAAAAGCTTCCAGCTCCTTGATTTTGCCACATAACACTTCATTTTCTTTGTCACCGCCCTAAAGATGATACTTCGCCACGAAGAGACAATATCTCAGAAGCATAAGATTCAGCCGAGCCAACTGGAACTCCAACCCATGAATCAAGTCAGCTTGAACGCCACACCTAGCGGACAATTCCTCTTTCTCTTGCAGATAGCGCTTTGCACGAATCCGCAGCTCAGAACCAAAGCACAAATGACGAGAAAACAGGATGTCGAAACCTGAAAGCAAATCGTCGTGGCTCATATCACGAAGAAAGGAGGAAAATTTTGGAGGAGCAACCCCGTCAACAATCTCATGGCAGTCCAAAGGATTGTCAAGCAAGGATCCGTTCAATACTTTCCACTCTGGAAGATAGCGCTCCTATGAGCACAGGGTGTCAAACCCAACAGAAGCCTGTGCATTACTAGTCAAAGGCTAACCAACAGAAGGTCCAACAAGATCTTCGACACCATGATTAGCCCTCCATCGGAAGACGAACTGAAGAAAGGAGAAGCATTCTTCAATATAGGGATAACAGCCGGAACAGTTGTAGTAGCAGTGGTAGCAACACCCAAAACATTCTCGGACCTGGTACAAGAAGTTACCTCAGCTCCAGCAGCAGCGGTACTAGAATCAGAAGAAATAACCAACCTTTCGGGAGAACCAATATCAGGTTGATGCCTGAAGGAAGAGCCAACAAAAATCCAACCTCACGCTCAGGGGTGGTGGAAATAGAAGAAGTAATGAAAGTCCCAGTATGGGGGCCGTATAGCCTAGCTCAGCTTCCAAAATACTACTATTCAACAAAGCTTGAAAGCCACCAACAGGAATGTTACTACTGGATGGACCCGAGACACTAGGTGAAGGCCCCTCTTTTCTCTTCAAAGGACCAGAGAAAGAGGGGCCATCATCAGAACATGTAGCATCAAAAGATGATCTACTACCAGTATCAACACTAGCATCTTCTGGCTCAAAAAGAAGATTAACATCAGCCTCCAACTCATCATCAGCACGGGATGGAGCAATAGGGATAAGTGGCACTGTACGGTGAACAGCAACTTCAATAATGGATGGTTCACCTTCATGACGCGGATGTGTGGTCATCGTGGCCTTCAAAGGCTCCAAAGACTGAATATACTTGGGCCAACTCATCACTACACAAGGAAAAGGATATATATATATATATATATATATATATATATATATATATATATATATATATATATATATATATATATATATATATATATATATATATATATATATATATATATAACAAATGAAACTCACCGCTCGATTATCAAGAAAAACTCGTGGTACACATCCTCATCCAAAGTATAATGGCGGCTCAAGCCAACCCAACAAAGAAAGGGCTCAGGGAATGCCCAGAAGGGATAAGGATTGACCACAAGAAGAGCAAAATGGTCAGCATTGTACTCGTCGAGGAAAGGAACAGGATCTTTAGAGACGTTCTTCCTAGAATGCCACGGGAACAATATAGGACAGGCAAAGGCATCGAGCCAGAAAAATTGGTCGTTCCAATTCTTGACATAATGAAGAGTCTTAGTGCAAAGGGCAGGCACACCATCGCGTTTACTAAAGGAAAACCACCCTCTAAACTTCGAGTTAACATAAAAGCAACGAAACAGAGCAACAGTGGGAGTAATTTTATGAGCACGACACAAGATCTCAAAGTGAGAAACTCTGCAAGCGCCGAGAACCGAAAGTCGAGAAATGTTAATACGATAATACCCAATCAAGTCAACAAGAAAAAGCATAAGGACAAAGTAAAATTGGCAAGATCAAAAAGCGGTATACAAGCCAATATTCCCGTATGGCACTCATGCATCGTACACTTGCGATCGTGAAGCTCGGATGAACCTCGTGGAATATGGTAAGTCGTAAGGAAGGAACCAAACGTCCCTGGAGGAGTATTACATTTTATATCAACAATCAAAGCCATAACGAGTGGATCAAGGACAGACGGATGAAGAAATTTTGTTACTTTTTTCTTTTCTCAAAAGACACAACGAAACGGCAATGGTAAAAATGGGAGTTGTATTTATAATGAAGGAAAACCTAAAACTAGATGATGCACGCGCTAAAGAAAGATGGAATGAACGGCCAAAATGAAAAATAAAAAAAGAGGTGCGTGGAGCAGTATGTCAAATCAAAGCAGAAAACGAAGAGCCCACAAGCACCCACGTCGCACGAAACGCTTCTCAAAGAAAGAAAAAAGGTGCATGAAAAGCATGGGAAATAAACGTCCGGCCGAGTCTAGCAATACCTACCGCGCGACAATATTCGCATGCAATAAGTATACTAGACTAGGGGGACTGGGTGACGTAGCAACTCTCAAACAAAAAAGAAAAAGGTACGGGACAAAAAAACACTTAGTCAAACTCAACTCTTGACATCCACCGCACGCGACAATATCCGCACGCAATGAACATACTAGACTGGGGGGACTTGATGACGTATAATATGTATAACAAGCCTACTAGGCCCAATACACACTATACATACACTGGGCTCAGGCCCAATGATTACAAACCCTGGGCATACAGTAAGCCCAATGACTAAATTGGCTATGGTCAAGACCTTGAGACGCGCGCAAGATACATAACGGGCTGAACCCAAAACCTCTTATGTCCGCGTCCGCAATTAACGCGAAACCCTTGTCTGCCAAGGGTCCGGCTCCGGTGACTAACTACTACATGTGAGAATCTAAGGAACCCTAGCGGTAAACCTCGCCTATAAAAGGGGCTCTAATCCCCATACAAGGTACGACTTTCTCTCTCATAATTACACACACATACTCTTACTTTCCCTCTCAAGAATGTGTACTTACTCTCATGCCGGAGTCTAATCGTGGGGTCCGTCCCCACGGTAAGACTAACGGTTTACCTTTCTTGTGCAGGGATCTCATTCAAACTACTTGAATTAGTACAAGACCAACTCATTAGAAGCCTGCTGGCCCAGTCCGATAAGCTATATTCATATCTGTTGTCACCCATCACACAAATTGTACTAACAGTTCCCAAACCATTATAACACTAATAAGTTGTCTTCTCAAGATAATCGTTCTCAACAAGTGTATAGAATTAACTCGTATTTATAAAACACTAATCACCATCGTAGCTCATAAAGGTTTATATTTAAATAAAACCGTATTCGCCTATAATATATAGATTAATATCTTGTTATTAGTTAAAATTTGAAAATCGTATATTTAGGTTTATCACAAATCAAACATATCAAGCTAATTTCCGAGTCCGATGTATTGTACTTGGTTAATTTAAAATGGTTAACAAAGTGCATCTTAGAATCAATATAACTCGTATATCAAAGGTTACTCTAATTTATAAAACGTAGTTGATTCTTATAACGTATACGTAATATACGATATTAATTATTAATAACATATTAGATTCTTAAATGTTTATCACGCCATATTATAAATAACTTGCCCATTTTATTCTAGTCTAATATCATTTATCTAATTGTTTTATCCCGTTATGTATAACTTATTCGTTATCCAATCAAGTCTTATATCGTATATCACGATAGTTTCATTCCGTTCTAGTTGTGTAGTTAAATCGTTACAATTTACGTCGTTAAGTTTACATATATTACAAGTTTACTGCTTCCTAGTATTAGATATATATATATATATATATATATATATATATATATATATATATATATATATAAAGGGAGTAATCATACTCGGTAAATATATTATATATATATATATATATATATATATATATATATATATATATATATATGTGTGTGTGTGTGTGTGTGTGTATATACATATATATATTTGACTCGACCCATATATATATATTCCATTGTTACCATTTGTCATTTATCCGTTCCGTATTCTATATTAACAATATTTTACAACTTATGAACATTTATCGGTCTTAATCAAATTGAGCTTGTAATCGACTTTACCCATATCGTATCTTTAGTTTACAAGTTAAGACCAACAAGCTTATCGTGAACATCCGAGTCAAACCCGAAACCAAATGATAAATCCCAAGTAAATACTTACTGACAAAAAAATGAATTATCACGACATAGACATTATTATAAATATGAAAATCCCACGAGGTTTAATCCGACCCGACTCATGGCTGTCCCGACCCGACTCGCTATGTCCACTCAAGAACTAAACTAATATATCCATCATAATATTAGATCCGGTTCTGTCGGATCTAACCCGACCCGGTTTACATCCAAAACAGAAATTTTGACTACACAAGGAATTAGCTTTTACCTAAGAACCAACAAGATGACAAACACTCTAATGAGTTGACTCGACTCGTTGAGTCAACCCAACACTGAGTCAACTCGCACTCGACTAAAATCCAAGTCCAAATCAAAGAAAAACCTGTGGAAAACTAGAGGGGGGGGGGTTTAATAGTTTTACCGATTAAAACTTCATTTTAAAATATTTAGATCGACTTATGTCAATCTATTTAGATGTGTATGTTGGACGTTGATAGATAGATATGTAAATATGTAATGGAAAGGTAAAGAGTAAGAAACACTAAACCAGACACGAGTGTTTATTGTGGTTCGGCTACAAGGACACCTTCCTTGCCCTACTCCAGTCCCCGAGTCACCTACTCGAGAGTTCATTAGCACTACACGACATAACTCCTTATGGCGGAGAAGCCTTCACAACGTCGCCTACTCTTTTTCCGGTACAAGGCTTGACACCGGTTCTTCAACAAGGTAGAACCACACCTATCACAACTTTGCCTACACTTTATCCGGTACAAGGCTAGATACTGAGTTCCATTACAAAGGAGGAACTAGTACCCAACACTACACATCACCTATCCCAAAGGAGACCCACTCCTTATTACAACATCATCAAGGATATCAATATCCTTGGATACAATCTATCTCTATTTGTACAACGATACACCATATCAATTGTACACCCTTGGCATCTTTCACTAATGCCTTTGACTTGACCCTTTTGGCATCCTTCACTAATGCCTTTGACACGGACGTTCGACACCTTTCACTAATGCCTTCGTCTTGACTCTTTTGGCATCCTTCACTAATGCCTTTGATACGGACATTAAACACCTTTCACTAATGCCTTCGTCTTGACTCTTTTGGCATCCTTCACTAATGCCTTTGACACAACACTTCTAGAGAGGAGGAAAGAACTATCAACAAGAGAACTTCAGTAGTCTTGATGATAACGAAGCATGGCAACTCATGGACTTGAGCTTGCTCGACTTCAAGAGGTGGTGATCTCGCCTTTAAGAGGAACCTAGAGAATCACACTAAACAAACACAAAACTACATAGAAAGATGACTTGGATATGAGGTTAGAGAGTTTACAATACTAGGTCAAAGTATGTGTAAAACCTTAAAAATTGTAAACGTGTAAAATGACCATAATACCCCTCAAGTCAATAATTATGAAATTGTAGTACACGTCCAACTCATTTAAACACGTTATAACCTAATTATATATATATATATATATATATATATATATATATATATATATATATATATATATATATATATATATATATATATATATATATATATATATATATATATATATATATATATATATATATATATATATATATATATATATATATATAAGAAAATAAATTCAACTTACACTTATGATACAAAATAAATATAACACATTAAAAGTTATATGGACCTAATGGCATGTCCAAGTTACTAGAGAAATTAAACTAAGCATATAACTAAGTAAATATGGTAATTTTGGAAAGTTGATTTGGTCATGATTTTCTCCTTTGATTTGGCCGAATATCCCCCATTTACCCCATATGATTCGGCCATTAATCTAACTTATTCCATTTTCCTCTCATTCATTTAACTTACCATTTACACATTTCAAAACACCTACTAAACCGTAAAAATAAAAAGTGGCGGCATCCCTTTTTATTCCTCATTTTTTTTACATCAAGGCTGCAACAAGGAAGGGGTTATAAGCTTTCGAAGGTGGTGTTGAGCGTGGTTCTTGGTTAGAAGCTGCTGTGAACGTGAGGTGATTTTGGGTTGGCTTTGGTCGTGGGGTTTGACTAGGACGAAGGGTGGTGGTATTGCTTTAGGGTTCTCTTGATTCTTGATCCTTGTTTCTTCTACACGTACACGCTACAAGGGTAAAGTATCATCCTCTTGTCTCACTTCTTTCCTTCGTTTCTTTATTTATGGTCGTGTGTTTCTTTTTTCCTTCGAATAAATTTTATACTACACATGAATTAATAACACTTTTGGTCACATAAAATCATGATATGGCTCGAATGAAAATGGACATATGGACTCTTGGTTTTGAATCTGCTCTTAACATACAACCACACGACATATGCATTCCTTTTAATTATGTCAAACTAAAATGGGTTAGAACATATGTGTGTGCATGGGATTTTTGTATCGACTAGAAAATGGAACAAGGGGGTCTCGTTTGGTTTCATGGGCTGTCGTATGAAATTGTTTGGGATGGGGATGTCTCGACATAAGATGGGGCTTCACAAAGGGTCATAAAATCTTGTACTAATCGAGTCTAATGGTTGAAAACGTAAATGATTTTGAAATCTAAATCTAGGGCTTCAATTGTATATATACGATTTATTGAAGTTAAAGGATTAGTTTTGTAATTATTTAAACTTAATGGTTTAACTTGTTAATATGATAATAACTAAAGGCACTAAATGGGTAAAACATGTAATCTTGATATATTTACACTTTTGACCCTCTACTTGTAATAATGACACTTTAAACCCTAAACTTGTAAAACTTGTCATAATTGACCCTTAAACTATGATAATACTTATTCTCATCATTTTAACCTAATTTGACTTTAATTATATCATTAATGACTAAACCTGCTAAATATAAAAACCTGCTATTTATGAAAAGTTACTAAATATGGAAACCTGCCTAAAATAGAAAGTTTCCTAAAATAAAAAGTTACTAAATATGGAAACCTACTAAAAATGGAAAGCCATCTAAAATGGGTAATCTGATCTTAATAAGCGTTATCTAATTCATATAGGTTCCGGGCAGCGGGATTGATTCATCTTGTGACTTTACTTTTCTATTTTGCTTGCTTCGAATAAGGTACAGATATTCTGACCTTTCTCATAAGGTTTCTCATGATCTCTATGCGTCTTTTGATCTCTTGCCATTTGTTATTGAACCTTTACTATTGAACATGTGCTATTGAACCTTTGCTATTGAACCTTGATATTGAACCTTTGCTATTGAACCTTGATATTGAACCTTTGCTATTGAACTTTGATATTGAACCATTGCTATGAACCTCTGAATTGTGAACCATTGATATTTAACCTCTGATTATGATGACTTATATATTGCTACACTTTGGACCTTTTGCTTTGACCTGTCAGTTTGATACCCGAGCCATTAACTAGGCATGAGGGTTCTATGTCCGTGTCATTGATGCACCAATGGCATGACTCTACTGTGGTTGAGTGATGTTCCACACCGTCCCTTTCTGTTATATGATTATGAGCTCAAGATATATTGTATGGCCACTATTGTTTTGCAGGGGTGTATGGATGTATCCTAGATTTGTATTGTATTGATATTGATATATTGTTTTGGTGGTGTTATTGTGTGTGCTATACACGTCCTTCATATTTTGGGAGCTAGCTACTCCATTAGTTACTTGAGGTCTCCCCTCCTATTATTTTGGTATTCCGAGGTCACCCCTCCGAGTACAATGGTTACTATTGGTTACTATTAGCGACTATTGCCACTATTGATATTGTATTGTTTTGTTGGCTCGTGGTAGATTTCTGACAACCTTTACACTTTTGATATACCTCTATTGTACCTTCTATATTCCCCAATGCACCATATTCTGTATTAATTGCCATTACTCATTACCCTTATGTGACTCACTCTACTACCATGCTATATTCCATTTCATTGATCTGTCATACTCTTATTCTATTTTGGTTGACTACCAAGCTCATACTTCAGACTATCATTCTATTCACGTACCGAGTCATTATATGATTATTGGATTCTTGGGTTAATTATGCTATTTCATGATTTATGTGACTATCATTTACCCTGCTACTATATGATTAATATGTGATTGTCTGATTCACCTATTGTCATGCTAATATCTGACCATCTGCTTATCACGCTTTTGTCTGGTGATCATGCTAGGTGTAGTCAATTGATTTATCTGTTTATCATATATACGTTCGTTCAGTTAATCTAGTGGACTATGATTATCCGTTAGTATCCTTATCTGCTAATTGTTGACCTGACATATTTACACTCCTGCTTATGCTACTGTTTGAGGATGTAATTGGTCAACTTATGTTGTCTGTCTATTTAACTTGTTTAGTTGTCATGCTATGTCCTTGTTTAGATAATTCATTCAGTTATGATGTTGTTCTGCATTCCTACCTGATACATGGGGCTACCATGTTATTACTGTTGTTAGTACTTCCGCTTTTTATGGTACTGGTTATGTTATTAACTGTGGGTTACCTGACTTGTGTGATTTCTATGCTCACTTTCTAATTAATTGCTTCCGCTTGCTTGTAGTTTTTCGTTCGGCTTATATGTATTCCGATTTCCTGATTTAATTGTATGCCATATTTATGTTGAGTGGATACGACGTCTGCTATGCTTGATTATGCTTCGGTGCTAGTATGACTGGTTGTTTATATGTGCTTATATATGTCATCGATGTGCTGGCTTGCCTTGATCTCCTTTGATATATGTATCTTCTAGGATATCTGTTATTATTGTGTTTTGCAGGTTCCTCATTGACTCATTGTTCTCATTTCGTTGCGACCTTGTTATCAGCTTCCTTGTTTCATTTTGTATTTATGATTTTGTTTAGTTTTCGTTTGTTATATCCGCTCACCGAATTTTAAGCTCACCAAGATTTCTTTTCTTTTCTAGCGCGGGTTTTAGGTTGGAAGATGGGCTTTGATGGGCTGAGAGTTGGAATATTTGAGTGGACCAACCCTAGTTACCTTATTATATTGGACTTATTTTGAAGAGTTGTTGTAATATTTGATTTCATTTTGGTCATATTTGATTTTGCATTTTCTTTGTAAGTCATTTGTTTATATGACTTGGTATTTTATTTTATAAAGCTTCCGCTTGCATTTTATTAGTGTGTTTTGATATGACACCATGATGTAATACTTCTACCCTTACCGGGTTGGGGTGTTATAGTATGTGTAGGAGTGGCAACCTACAATGAAGAAATGGCTCACTATTTATAGATAAAAACATGCTATTGTTCCACGGATCCCACAGATCCCTTGTTTGAGGGATCCGTCTAGTGTAATACTAGGGATCCGTGAGACGCTCCTCTTTGCCCATGGGTTTTGGGTCATGGGTCATGGGTTATGGGTCATGGGTCATGGGTCCTAGGCTTTGGACCATGGGTATCAAAGTAGATACAATGTATCTAGAAGATGCAATGCATTTAGTCCATGGGTTATGTTCCATGGGTATGGGTCATGGATTTTGAGTTTTACCCAACTACATTCAATGTATTAAGTCAATGGGTTAAATACTTAAACTTCTACCCATTCAATTATCCATTATAATACATACTAAGTATGTATATATCTACCCAATATGAAAACACTAGTTGTTGTACATATGCATTACTAAATCATGAAAGCACTATTATTTGTTTAGTGTTTTATATGAAAATATAAGTATGTTAGTAAACTATTGGCTCAAACCATTTACGTATTTTACTTGTTTCATTAAAATGATTTTACGTTAAAAACACTAGAAGATCGTAAAATATAAATAAATGTTTTTACGGCTTATTTGTATTAACAAAACCCTTAATCCTAACAAGTCTAACACAATGATACGTGACCTTTTTCAGTTTTGTTCACCACACGAGGCTTGCTAAAACGTTTTCGTATGTTTACCATTTTCATTTGTTTTAACCAACGAATATAATACGAATTTGTATACAAAACGTCACAAAATAGAAAAGTAGATATATATACGAATATATACATAATCGGTTAGGAACAAAATAAAAGAATATCAATGGGTTGGGTTTACCGAGAGAGAAAGAAAGACGAGAGGAGAACGTGGTCGTTGGTGGTATCCCCTTTACGAGTACTACTCGTATCCACCAAGCTAGGACCCTTTGAGCTCGTTTTTATTTGAAACCCTAACAATTCGAATCTAATTTATTAGATTCAGCGCGCGTGTGATGGTTTGAGGGCGCATACGATGCGTAATCATGTGTTAGGTCACCATATTAGTAACACAAGCATCAATAGAAGAAATATAGACAAGGTGATCGGATGAACAAACACACACACACACACGCATGAAATATATGAAGAGTTATGCATAAACAGAGGAGCAAATAACTTTTCCATTTGTTGACGAGTAAGCCGGGGGCTTAGTTCAGCTGATGATGGGGTTTGAGGGAAGTTTAAACGGTTGTGACCGGGTTCCAAGTCGTTATGCTCGTAAGCCATTTCGTAAGCTCATCGAAATTGGCATGAATCGCTTCCATAACTCGCTTTGTACGACGATTCCGCATCCGGAAACCCTTATAGTTTTCACAATATCCTATAAAGACTCAATGTCGCTTTGGCTTTGAGCTACCAAATTCATCACGATCATTATTCGGATAACAAAGGGATCCAAATACATGAAAGTGTTTGAGATTCGGTTTATGGTTGTGGATAAGCTCATAAGGTGTTTTGTTGTGGCGCTTGGTAATCATTGAGCGATTCGAGTGTAGCATGCAGCTTGACACGGCTTGACCCATAAGTAATCCGAAGTTTAGCATTAATTAACATCATTCTTGCGCTTCCACTAACGTGCGGTTTCGCTTTCAACAACTCCGCTTTGTTCGGTGTACGTGCAATAGATGTTTGATGCTCAATTCCACTTTCTCATAAAATACACGAAGAGTTTGACTCACAAATTCAATTCCTTTGTCTGCTCGATTTGTCCGACCGTGTTCGGAGTCGAACTTGAATTTTCGTGAGAAAGGTGATGATCATCTGTGGAGCTTGATCTTTACTTGAAGAAAATAAACCCAAGTCCATCTTGAGTAGTCATCTACAATTACCAAGATGTAGCGTTTGCCATTAATCGTCTGCACGCGCATCGGGCGCACAAATCCATGTGAAGAAGATGAAGCACATGTCAGGAGTCGTCTTCCACCTTGAAGGAAAATGAGCACGAGTGCTTTTCCCTTGTTCACGTGTCGAGCATAGGTGATCTTTAGAATACCGAAATCTTGGGAGACCTTCAACTAGTTTGTATCGAGCAAGGTTGGTTATGGTTTGAAAGTTTAGATGTGAGAGACGCATCGTGCCATAGCCGTGATTTTGTAGAAGTACAAAGGATGAGGGTGAATTCCCATCTCACTTCCTAAGGACACTTATAATACACTTATCTAAGAATGACAAACCATTCTTAAAACAGCTCTGCACAACATGTGCAACTAACCAAACAGAACATGCTAAACAAAGCAACAACTATATGAACGAAACTACAACGATAATCAAATTACAAATAAAACATCAAGTAAAACTTGAATCTTCACATGTCGTCATGAGAAGTCCATAACCTTCAACGATGCACCAAAACCATGGTAGAATAGAACATGCCACTCCACAATGATCCAACAACTACACCGATCTTCATTGATCGGCTCAACCAAACCATCACTACAACTTGATCTAATACCTCATCTACTAAAAGTTTCAAAATGAATGAAACTCAAGCTAAGAATGAAAAACAGTGTATCTTGATCGTGAGACAAACATAGGGCTATATCGATCCTAACTTACATCCAAGAGATCACCATCGATCACATGATCAAATAAATCAATGCATGTAGCCTTAGAGAGTCAGACAAAACGATGGGAGATGAAGTAATCATGTCTTGCATTGAGATTATGTAGAGACTTGATGTGGTAGAGATACGATTAGGAGATTGACCGGACATAAGATCGTCTTCCTTGTAGATCACGAATGAAACAAGTTTTCTCCCTAAAAGCAACTTCCAAATCTCCATCACAAAATTGACCGATCGAGAAGAGATTGTGACCGAGACCTTCCACATAATAAACTCGCTAATTTCGATGTTGCCATTGATGTAATCTCGAGCCCATGATAGTTGCGAAGTGATCATTCCCGAATCGACAAAGCCAATGAACTTTGCAATAAAGTTTGATAACAGTGAGATTGCTCGCTCATGTGTCGGGAACATCCGCTATCAACAACCCGAGGATGATCAGATCACCTACATTCAACATGCATTTACACAAATGGTAGATGTGGAACCCAAGAGTTAGAGGGTTCCGATGCAGATATAGATGAAATATACATGTCCATGATTTTAGGTATCCATGTAAAGCCAAGTGTATTATGTAACCATTTCGGCCATCTCCAACTAGTATTTGCTTTAGTCTTAGTGAATGCACTAGGTGGTACTACGATCCTTGGAGGTGATAATGGAGCTATAGGGACATCAATGCTTTTCTTAGAATCTAAAGAGGGCGGTTTACCAAGCACAGACTTAGAAGCTTTAGTGGGCCTAGAGGTATTCCATTTCTTAGGATTCCGTAAACGAGACAAGATAGTTTTAGCAACACATTTATCATGACAATCAGAAAGCATACTTTTACGACATATAACACAAGAAGCTTCAGACTTAACATCAAAAGTACTTAAAGGTTCAACATTCGTTACATCACTTTTTCCATTACATTTGTCAGACGCAATATCTAAAGTGGGAGCAACTTGAGTTTTATTCAAAGTCCTAGGGTGTTCTTCTACTTCAGCATTCTTTATTGTTCTTTTTTTACGTTGTAACTTCCTATTCTTCCTTGTATTGCTCCTAGGCTGTGAAGTGCAGGCGTTGGGAAAAGAGGCAACTATTCCTGTTTTAGTAGAGGGAAGCACATTAGTTTCTCGTGGATTTTCATTACATGTTCTAGAGTCATTTTGAATATGTTTTGGTGTAGTTACATTTGTGTTACTATCCCTATCTTGCTTAAGTAGCACCAACTCTGCCTTTAGATCATGGATTTTTTGTAACAAATCTAGATTTTCAGAATGAGTGAGTCCATCTAGTCGTAAAACATCTTTGGTATATGCCAGATGATTATCAACATCTTTTGACGCTTTAGCACGAGTCTTTTTGAGTAAATCAAATATGACGCTATATTTCTTTTTCACTTTTGAAATATCTTGTTCATATTTTGAGATTTGACACTTCAAAGACACATTATGGTCATCCAGTTGCTCAAGTTTAGGACAAAGAGTTTTTGTATGCAACTGGTTGATTTTGTTTTGCAAAGCGAGTTCACGATTATGACAATATTTTTGACACCATTGAAGACGACGTTTTGCATTTGAAAGTTCGTTAAACAAACGCTCATTTTCATCTTTTAAAGACTTGATTTGTGACACAAGACGATTCTCAACAATTTCAACAGAATCAACAAGATCGCAGAGATATAATGAAATGCATATGCAAAAGAATGGAATATATGGATATCGACAGAGATAACATCTTCCAAGAGTCGATCAACATCTTTTCGTAACATTTTCTTTTTACGCTTTGTATTTGAAATTGATGTTTCGCTTGTTCGAAAACTCTTTCATAAGTCCAAGCTCCTTGTGAAAATCCCTTTCCCAATATATAGCACAATTTTTCAAATTTCGGACATGAGGTAAAATTCTTTTATGAAGAATATCTCTTTGTGCACACGCAAGAGGCGATTGAAAATGTTCAACTTTTATTTTAGAATGAAATTCAATTTCACGTTCCAAAAGTTTGATGTCCGAAATGAATGTTTCAAAATATTTTATAACTTTACATTGTTCGCTAATGGTTTTATTTCACTAAGTGAAGGTAAAGGACCATTAATTTGTACATTATTGGAAAGGGACCCTCGAATAGGTGTGATAACCCAAGGTGTGTTAGAAAATCCTTTTGTGCAATGAAAGTGACGGCTTTTGAATAGTTAAATGGTTTGTTATAAACAACATTTTCTAATTTTGATCGACTCGCCTTACGCATCTAATTCCTTTTGACGGTTATATTCAACAACACTCATAATTGAATCATCAACTCTATGTTCTGACCAGAAACTTTAGGATTTGGTTTGAATGCTCGCTTGAAAACTTAGGTTTGTAATCAAGATTCGGTCCATATCCATTTGGATTTGGTTTGAAAGTAAACTTTTGAATCGTTGTGATTGATTCACCATGTTTATAAACAACGATTCGAAACTCTTTGATTTTGTTTTGTAAGTTGACAATTTCCTCAAGATAGTCATCTATTCATTTCGTGGAATGATTTTTGTACTCAGAGAACTGTTTTTGAAAAGTTAACAACTCAGACTTGGATTTTTGAGTTTCCAAGGTAAGAGCGTTAAGTTGTTGTTCATGATCATGTTTCAGTTTTTCTATTTGAGACAACAAAGCATTCTTGGATGCGACTAGATCACGTATCTGTCGTTCTAATGATTTTTCGTTTTGATGAGATTTAGCAAAAGCGACTTCAAAACCTTGTTCACGTTTTTCTTGAATTTTGAAAACGTTGAGTTGATTTTTTAAGCATTCATTATCCCTAGTTAACAGTGCATTTTTTTCTTTTAATTGCTTGCAAATTTCCAGTCGAGATTCTTGGTCTTTAATTCACGTCATGAGTTCAACTTCTAGATGAGACGAAGGTTCATTTTGTTCAACGTGAGTCTCAACATGATCATTAGTCAAATCCTCAAGTATGACCACGGAGTCAACTTGATTACCAATGGTAACCATAAGGTCATCTTGATCGTCAAATATAACTACGGGGTCTATTTGATTATCTTCGGAATGAGATGTAGACGGCGCATGTTGAACACTCGATCCTTGTCGGATGTAGATGTTGGCCGAGATATCGATCATTAATGAGTAAAGTTTGATCCGGTGATTGAGACAAGCCGTTAGTGTCATACACCGGGCCTGTGTCACTCATGTGGAGAGCTTGCATGTGTGCCATCAACATCACTGCCGCATTGGCCTCGCAAGTCCTCCATGTCATCATCGAATCTGGATCCGCCATGAAGCCGTGTTCCTTGTTGGTAAGAGTTCCACCACTTCATCCTTGAGAGCCAAGAGTAAAGCCTCTTTGTGATAAGCGTTGCCTCTTGTTCTCGCCAGGGCATGCATTAGCCAAATGACCCTTCTCATTACGCTTATAACAACGAAGACCATTAACCCCATTCGAGCATTACCTGTTCAACCACTTGAGCCCTTTGTTGTTGTGGAGCACCCATGTTATTCCTTCCCATTGTATCCACCGCCCATCCGACGAACATTACCACGATTCTCGAACTTCAACACGTCCATTGTTAACAACACCGATTCCTTGTGTTAGATGAGGTACGAATGCGATTGTTGGATTTGTTAGAGTATCGGCCGAAGGCTCTAGCAATCATGACAAACCCTTGTTGCAATGCATCGAAAGCTTCTGCATCTTCATTGGATTCACTGTAAAGTGCTTGATCATTGTTGTTGTTGTATCGAACCAATTGAGTTTCTTGAGATTGTTGCTTTGATGGATCATATGGTGTGATTGTTTTAGTTGGTTGAGCAGCGGATTGTGGAGGATTCGTGAATACAGTTTGTAAGGTCGTGAATTGAGGATAACAAGCTTGAGCCCACAATGCTAATTGTTGATTGTCCGGAAGTGAAGGTGAAACAGGTTGTCCACGGATAACCCTTTCTTTGTCAACTTCTTTTTGGTGGGGCTTCAAATAGTGGTACAACAATCCGTATGAAGCATGATGAAGATTCTTAGCTTGCCGGATGAAAATAACATACTTTTCCCAATCAGGACCAAGACTACTCAGGAACTTAGTGTTGACTGCAATTCTTGGCATGATGATGTTGTGTTTATCCAAGTCATTGATGATGTCTGAGAAGCGATAATGATATGACTCTAATGTCTCTCCGGTTTCAATCATGAAGCGTTCATAAGCCAAGTAGATTTTGGATTCCATGTCTTCTTGATTGAGTGTAGTGCCTTCCATGAGAAGATGAATATGTTCCCACATTGCTTTAGCAGTTTTTTGAGCATCAACACTTCGAAGGATTGGATTCGGTAATCCCAAAAGGATGTATTGCATTGCTAGCTCATCAGCTTCGAAATATAGAAGTTCATCAGCAGTGAGGTCAGAAAGCGTTGCAATGTTGGTGACATCACCTCTTGGTGGAGTAGCATTTGGATCTCCGGGTGTAATGACAGTAGGCATCTGAAATGGACCTTCGATGATTACCTTCTTTAAGAACTTTCCATGTGGTTTCTTTAGATCACATAACCTAAAGAACCTTATCACCCATTGATCATAGTTTCCGGGAGTGAGCATTGGAGGTCTATCAAGTGATCCAGCTTCATGTATGGATTGTTGGCTACTTAGAGCTTCACACATCTTTCCAAACCAAGACGGTTCCTTCATAGTATTCCTGGACGGATGTTGATTGTGAATGTTTGTGTAAGGTTGTACTTGAAGACTTGGTGGTGGTTGAACCATTTGTGGTGGAATTGCTCCTTGTTGTGGAAAATGTTGTTGTTGAAATTGTTGTTGATAAACTTGTTGTAGATTGAATTGTTGTTGTTGTTGACTTAGTTGTTGTTGTTGTTGTTGTTGTTGTTGAGGATACACATGAGGAAAGTAGTTAGAGTATGGTGGTTGAGACATTTTGAAACTTGTGTTGATGATGGATCTTTGTAGTCGAATGAAACTTTGTTGATGAAGAGTCCTTAGGCGTAGAAACCAAGCTTAGGCAAAGAAAACCTTAGGCGTAAAAACACCAAACTTACGCGTAAAATAATATTTACGCGTAGGATTAGCTTACGCGTAAGAAATGAGAAACACTAAGGTTAGGCGTAAACTGAAAGTTAGATGTAGAAGACTTATGCGTAAGATTAGCTTATGCGTAAGACAAGGCTTAGGCGTAAGAAAATGCTTAGGCGTAAAGAGTTCTCTGGCGTAAATTTTAGCTTATGCGTAAAATTAGGTTTTGCCTAAAAATCCTTTACACTAATCTCGGTGTAAAATATATCCAAAGTCAAGTGTTTTCAAAGCTTATCCAATCAAGAAAACACCGAGTAAACCAAGAAAATCAAGATCAAACCACGGATATCTTATGCGTAAACTTAGGGTTTACTTATGCGTAAAATGAACCAAAACTGATTTCTGCCCAAAGATGTTTCTAAACCAGATTTTTGTGATGAAACAGCTTCAATATCACCAAAATAACACAAACGTGTGAAACTTGTTGATTCAAAACTTTTAAACACGTTACGCGTAGAGATAACCACACGTTTAAAACCAAGCTTAAAAACAATGATCTACACGTAAAGTTTGAAACTTTTTGCCAAAAAGGTAACCTTTAACACCTAATAACCTTGAAAGTACAAGAATCTTGGATTTGAAAGTGAAAAAAGATGAGTTTTTATGCGTATGAAAATTTAGGAAACCGTGAACCTTACGCGTAGCAAAAAGACTTCAAAAACAAAACCTTTTCACCCAAATATTTGGCGATTGATACCACTGTTAGGTCACCATAATAGTAACACAAGCATCAATAGAAGAAATATAGACAAGGTGATCGGATGAACAAACACACACACACGTATGAAATATATGAAGAGTCTGCGTAAAGTAAAATGTGTAAATTGAACAACCAACTCCCAAATGGGAGTTTACAAGATTATTTTTAGGAAGGAACTAGGGCAACACACCAAGTTCCCATCCTTTCCTTATTGGGCTTTGGATAGGCTCATGGTCTTTCTACATGAGCCTAACCTTGATTACTAACATAAAAGCATACTTAAGCTAACTATTACATATTAATTACTAACACTTGAATTCTAGTTTAGGAGTGATTCCAACATCGTGGTCACAAAACCCCAATCTATCGTTTGAGATAGGTGGTGTCATTATTGGTGGTCGCCGGAATTTTGGCCGGAATTTATGACGGCGTCGAAACCCTAGTTTGGGTGGCCGGATTTTAGAGAGAGAGAGGAGAGAAGTATTTGTGTGTATGTTTTGTAGTGAGAGAAAGTGGGAGGTGAAAATGAGAGATTGTGAGGGAGTGGGAGTATATATAGTACTAGTAGGGAGTAGACTTGTACGCTCAAAAGCACAAGGGCGGAAATGAAACATTCTAAAGGGACCCTAGATGAAACTTTGTAAAACTTTTGATATATTAGGTTCGAGACTTGTTTGAGCTAGCAAACGAAGGATTCACGACTCGGGAGTTACGCCAATGTCTTTAAAATAATATTTCCAACAAAAATGATATATAATACGACTCGTATCTCAACTTAGACAGAACGATCGCTCTAATCGATGTTTCTCTAATTACAACACATCGAGGAATTTACGAGTTGTCACACCATGATTGTCTTTTATTTTCTTTTTTACTATATTTTCATTTTCATATTCATGTCAGTTGGTCAATACGACGTATTCCCTGTTAGTGGATATGGTGTATTAACCACTGATGTACACTTTAGTATTTTAGGTAGTTGATACGGCATATCCAATGTTCCATGGATATGGCATATTGACACTCTGCCTGTCAATTTTTGTATTTTCATTTTCTAACCAATGATAAATAAGATGTTCTCGAGTTTCTTTTTCTGTGGTGTTTACTTTATTGACAGGTTTGAACGATTTATGGTATAAATGGACTCCTCTTTTTATTTGCTCGCAAACTTACATTGGAGGATCATACCGAGCAAATTACAAGGGAGTTTTTATGTTCTAATTCATTATACTTCATGTATTTCATGTTATATTTATACAACGAGGACGTTGTATATCTTTAGTTGGGGATGGAGAATTAGAACACTATTTGTCCTTAATTTTTCATAAATATGCTTAATATATGCTTAATATAAAAAAATTAGCATGCTTTTGTGAAATCAATAGTTACATAACACGCACACATAACCCTTATTTCCATATTGTGATGATTGAGCCTATTTGGTTTCCACTATTTTACCCAGATTCGACAAAAATATGAGTGCGCCGGTGACTTGTAGTAAACTTTAGAACTTGGCTTGGTATACTATTCGAGACCACCATAATGAGTGTTATTGATATAATTGGAGTGACTTGTCTAACTAGGTAAATTTCTGGGATTACATCATATGTTGTTTACATGTTATGTAATATTAACTAACTACACTGGTTAGTTAACCCCAGTATAAAACCCTTTTGTTACTCTCATTCTTAGAGTAAAATACTAGTAGAAAAACCCTCAGATCCATTCCTTTCATTGCTTACATCATTATAAATTTGTTTTGTTACACCTATACATCTTAGCCTACCCTATAGATTAAAGTCGGTGGTTGGTTGATTTTGTAAAGTGTGTATTTTCTGGTGTTCATGTGTGTTTCTTATCTTTGGTTAGGTCGGGAATTACACATCGCAATAGGAATGTAAGAGTAGTTATTTTAATTTTTGTGTGTTTACTACTATCACTATTATTTTTATGTCTGAAGTTTTGAAGTATATGAAAAATCATCCAAATTTATTTTGATGGTGAAGTGGTGAAATTTTACACTATTAGTTGATTTGTTTAAAAAAATCAAAAAATGAAAAATATAAAAAAGAAATGAAAAATAGAAAAAGAAAAAAAAACGAGAGAAGAAAAGGAGAGATAGTCGATTCGTGTAAACTTTAACCGATTCTATAGTTTGAGCTAATCGATTATTAGTTGGTACGTATTATAAACCAACAATGTAAGATATCACCACTGTTTTTTGTACTATATTTATGGAGTGCAAGGGATTTTGCCATTAAGGGAACACCAACTAAGTTTTGATTTAACGGAATGATGATTAAGACATCAGTGAGTCTAGTTCATGTCTACCTATTAAAGCATGAGTTTTCGAGTAAAAGCTTGAGTTAGTCTATGATTTGTGTCTTTTTCAATGGATGGTCAGGAAGTAATTAACCGCATTTTTGTTTGTTATTTGGACTTAATCTATCTGTTTGTTATTTTATATTACACCAATTATATATGTTTCCCATGCCTAATCCCTACCTCATATCATTCTTCATCCAACCCTTTTATTTATTGAGATTAAGGAATCGAGCAATCTCGAGTATCGTAGTCAAACGGTTACAAATCTGAACTATCTTCTCAGTGGTTTCTAGGACAAGTTCGGGACCAGTAAGTTGACTCTCGCCAACTTCAGCCCAACAAATAGGAGAACGACATTTTCGGCCATACAGTGCTTCAAATGGAGCGGCCTTAATGCTAAAATGATAACTATTGTTGTAAGAGAATTCGGCCAAAGGGAGATGTCTCTCCCAGCCTTTGATGAAATCGATAACACAGGGCTCTAAGCATATCCTCTAAGGTCTGAATGGTTCTCTCGCTTTGACCATCGGTTTGAGGATGATAAGCAGTGCTCATATCCAAGTTTGTTCATAACGCTGACTGTAAGGATCTCCAAAAGTGGGATGTAAAACGGCTATCTCGGTCGGAAATAGTAGATATCGGTACTCCATGACGCGATACTATCTCCTTAAGGTACAATCGAGCGAGCTTGTCGAGACTATCGACCTCGCTAATGGCTAAGAAGTGAGCAGACTTAGTCAAACGATCAACGATTGCCCAGATAACGTCATTGCCGCTAGCTGTCCTTGGTAACTTGGTGATAAAGTCCATGGCGATTCGCTCCCATTTCCATTCTGGAAGTTCGGGTTGAACTAAGAGTCCTGAGGGTTTCTGGTGTTCGGCCTTTACCTTAGAACAAGTCAAGCACCAACTGACATACTGAGCTATGTCGGCTTTCATGTTTGGCCACCAATAGAATTTCTTAAGGTCCTGATACATCTTATCGGCTCCGGGATGAATAGAGTATTTTGATTTATGCGACTCGTGCATAATCAACTCATGGATTCCACCAAGAAATGGTATCCGGCTTCTGTCTTTGAAGCATAAGGTTCCGTCAGAACGCTTCAAGAAGCCGTTTTCACTTTCTACCATTCCATGCAGATTCTCGTAAGGACGGTTCTCTTCCGTCAATGCCGCAGCCTGGGCGGCTAAGATTTGAGATAGTAGAGGTGAAATAATGGTCATTCCAAGGGATCGAACGAGAAAAGGTGGAATGTTCTCCTTACGCCTAAGTGCATCAGCCACAACATTAGCCTTACTAGGATGATAACGAATCTCACAGTCATAATCACTAAGCAACTGTAACCAACGACGCTGTCTCATATTCTGTTCCTTCTTATCTAAGATATGCTTCAAACTCTTATGGTCGGTAAACACTACACACTTGGTTCCAAACAAGTAATGTCTCCAGATTCTACGAGCAAACACTACAGCACCTAACTCAAGATCATGGGTGGTGTAGTTTTTCTCATGCTTTTTAAGTTGTCAGGATGCATAAGCAATCACCTTCTCCCGTTGCATCAAAACAGCACCTAAGCCTTTATGCGAAGCGTCGCAATACACGACAAAATCTTCGCTTCCTTCTAGAAAAGATAGGATGGGCGCACTACACAACTTCTCCTACAGAAGTTGGAATGCTTCTTCTTCCTTTTCTCCCCATTCATACTTAACGTCCTTTGTGTCAGTTTGGTCAGCGACTTAGCTATTTTGGAGAATCCCTCAATGAACCTCCGATAATAGCCTACTAAACCTAGAAACTGGCGGACTTCTGATGGGTTCCTAGGGGCTGCCCATTCCTTAATGGCCTCAATCTTAGCTGGGTCAATCATGAACACCTCGACTATCTATCACGTGACCTAAGAATTGTACGGATGATATCCAAAATTCACACTTAGAGAATTTGGCATACAGCTTCTCCTCTCTCAACAATTCTAAAATGAGCCTCAAATTCTCTTCGTGCTCCTCTCTATTCTTGGAATATACCAAGATGTCGTCTATAAATACTATCACAAACTTATCCAGATATGGCTTACATACTCGGTTCATGATATCCATGAAAATCGCTGGCGCGTTGGTTAAACCAAACGACATCACTTGGAATTCATAGTGCCCATAACGAGTCCTAAAAGCCGTCTTAGGGATATCCTCCTCTCTAACTCTAAGCTTGTGATAACCAGATCGTAAGTCGATCTTGGAAAAGACACTAGCTCCTTGGAGTTGGTCAAACAAGTCATTTATTCTAGGTAGCGGATATCGATTCTTCACCGTCAACTTATTCAACTCCCTATAATCAATACACATCCGAAACGATCCATCAATCTTCTTCACAAACAACACCGGTGCTCCCCATGGTGACGAACTTGGTCGAATGAATCCCTTCTCAGACAACTCTGCCAACAGTTTAGACAGTTCCTCCAATTCTCTTGGAGCTGGTCGCTAAGGTGCACGGGCCACGGGTGCAGTGCCGGGTATCAACTCTATTTGGAATTCCACTTGTTGGATAGGTGGAATCCCTGGCAGATCGTCGGGAAACACATCCGAAAACTCTCTAACGATGGGTACATCATTAAGGTGTCTTTCACTCTTCTCCTCGCTTTTCCTTTCAGAAATTCGAGCCATGAAAAGACAACCTCCTCTATCGATGTACTCGGCCTTAATACAAGAGATGATGCTCAACCGGGAAGGACTTCCACAGTCGCTCCGATCTCCTTGTATGCTCAGAACTTTTCCGCCATACGGTACACGCATGATCTTCTCGTCGTAGATGATGTGTGCACCGTTCTTCGACAACCAATCCATTCCGATAATGACGTCAAAACTTCCTAAGGTGACTGGCAATAGTCCAATGCTAAACGGGTGGTCTAGTAAACTTAGGGTACAACCTCGGAATACGGTATCTATCTTCTCTCTATTTCCATTAGCTAATTCCACATCGTAACTGAACCCTAGATGTGTTTGGGAGATTCCTAGTAATGGCATAAAATCGGTGGATACGAAACTCATATCCGCACCAGTATCAAACAGTATGGAAGCATAGCGATTATTGAGAAGGAACGCATCGTAACTACGTTAGGGTCCTCACCGCCTTCTTTCCCAATAGCATACACACGCCACTGCTCCCATGTCTCTTTGTTTGATTCCTAGCACTC
Organism: Chrysanthemum lavandulifolium; assembly: GCA_022545495.1. NCBI lineage: Eukaryota > Viridiplantae > Streptophyta > Magnoliopsida > Asterales > Asteraceae > Chrysanthemum > Chrysanthemum lavandulifolium. Next base: position 171,466,307 of record CM040241.1, on the reverse strand, counting down.
GATTTCCCTGGTTCTCCACAACCTCATGCTTCACAGGGCTTAAGCCATTACTTCCCACACCTCGGTTAACAAATCCTCCTCCATTACCGGGATTTCCTCTCATCCACGGCTCTCGACACTCATTCTTGTAGTGCCCTTTCTTCCCACATCCAAAACAGGTGACAGTGGCCTTCCAGTCCGCTCCTTGTGCAGTTTGACTTACAGCAAGTGGTCGGGACCTACAGTCTTTGGCCAAGTGTCCTACCTTAGAGCACTTCCTCCACACATTCGGGCACGGTCCATGGTGGTGTCGATTGTAACGACCACACACGGGCTTGCCACCTTCATAACCCTTCCTTTCTCCATTTCCTATGGCGAACACCTTGGTTGTCTTATGCCGTTTGTTGCCATTCCATTTACCAACTTCATTCCTCTTCCTCTTATCACTCCTAACACTCCTACCCTTCTCTCCTACTTCTAATACATAAGAGTCCATCAAACGCTGAGCCACAGTAATTGCCTCATGCAAATTAATCGGCTTCAAAGCGATGACATCATTTCGAGTAGCTAAAGGCAATCCATCAAGATACCTCTCAATCTTAAGGGCTTCAGCAAACCATATCGGGGCAAAGCAACGACAACTCTTGGAAACGACGATTGTAAGTCGTCATGTCGGTACCCTTAACCTTATGGTTCCAAAACTCAATCTCTAGCTTCTTAACTTCATTCCTAGGACAAGAAGTCTTGATCGAGAGACTTAAACCGAGTCCAAGTCATGCTATAAGCTACATCACTTCATCGATCCGTGATAGTTGTTCCACCAGGTCAACGCTTCGTCCTTCAAGGTAAATGTTGCATACTTAACCTTACAATCCTCATCACAGTTTCTAACGGTAAACACATATTCAGTTTTCTCCAACTACCTAGTCAGGTAAACTACTCCCTTAGTTCCTCCGAACTCGATGGGACCATAGAATCGGAACTCTTTGTAGGTACAACCTCGAGTTCGATTCAGCGTTGGGGTTCCACCAGAGGTGTTAGAGGGATTTGACTCATTCTAGCGCTTTAGCGACATGCGTCACAAGTCGGTCAATGTGGGCCGGGTTCACGGTGGAGGGTTTTATGAACAGACCATTCTCGCACGGTCCTTCATAATCGGGTTCCTTACAACCGGGTTATTATTGTTCAGGTTCTCAACAGGTGGAGTGGTCGGGGTCGGACGACGACCTCGACGGACAGGGGCAACCTCAACAGCAGGAGCTGCTCGGTTGTTCCTAGGCGGGTTTCGTCTTGTTGCCATCATTCTAAAGGCAAGAATAATAGTTTCATAAGTTCACAATTCACGCTCTAAAGATAGAGTTGGGTTCCAAGGATCACCAAATAACGCTCGAACACATAATCAAGGTCAATAAGGATAACTTTATACCATAACGAAACAACCAGATACCGAATCATAACTAAAGGATGCACGTTCTAATAACCTCATAGGTTTCAAGGTGGAATACATGAAAGGATACGGAGAAATCACAAATGATCCTAACAACGATACTAATAAGATAACTATGATAGACCTACATCTCGAACCAAGTACTACTTAGTTTCAAGAAGGTACAAAGCCATGAATCTAACACTATCTAGCCACGACTACAGGCACTCCTAAATGATCTCCAAACATCGTCCATCATTCTCCATAGTGACAAAATCCCCAAACGCTGAGAGTCGCAATCTTTCCTAAGATTCACGACCTCCTCCTCCAACCCGTCGACCTTGCTCTGAAGCGCTTGGTCTGCCTCCTGGGCTATCGAACACTTTGCGTGCCGGTCTCCCACCTGCTCATAAAGTCCCGACGGACCCTCCCTCAGGGCCATCGACTTCTTCTCCATCTTAGTCAAATCTATCCTCAAATCCTCTACACCAGTCCTCGTCACTCCGTCTAATCGATCTGTCAACCTACTAAGACTAATATTCTGGGATATAATCTTTTTCCAGATCAGACCCATACCTCCATACTCCTCAGGCTCTGAAGCAATCTCCGATGGTATCTCAAATCCTAATGGGCTACCTATCTCAGGTGAATGTGGAGGTGAATGTGGAGGTGAATCAAACCAAAAGGTCGCCCATGAGAATCAAGCTCGTGCAAAGGAGATCCCGGTCCCGAGAATGTGCAGACTCAGAATGGAGGAGTACCCACATCCGGGATATCCTCATCATCCTCCTCCCGAGGATCCTCATCCTCATCTACATCGCTCCTCATCTCATGCTCCTCCCCGCCTCATCCTCGTGGGAGAGTCCATGAGTCTGAGTCTCCGCATGGTAAATCTTGAGGTGGTACAGTAGGGGATCTAGGTCTTCTAAGACATGGTGATGCTGGTGGTGATGACACAAGAGAGTGAGCTCCTAGGCGAATAGGTGATGATGGTGGTCGCACGGACATGCGGGCAGTACTATGAGCAAGTCTACTAAGACCTTATGTAAAGTGAGATGCCTAGATGAGCTAGGGCGATCTGATGATGATGATGAACTAGAGTGACGGGTAATCACATAGGGATCACCCTACGCAACCGTAATGAGAGTCAATGTCGTGAACTAGCGTAAAGAAGGACATCCTCAAACACATCAACTCACGTAACATCGCTTGTAGAACATCATCATAGAACTACAAACCAAACCACAACACTATGACACGATTCATTGGCACCAAATAGCAATTAGGATCAGAATGCAACTCTATTCGACCACAACCTGCCATAGACTAATATAGGGTTTCCCAAACCCTAACCTCCAATAACGATTATAAGATTTTTTGAATAAGAAATCTACAAAACTTAACTTCCAACAAACGACCCGCAGCATGAATAAATCAATAGTAGGATCAAGGAACACGGTAGGTTTTTGAATAAGATCCCTACAACTTAACTTCCATCTCTCTCTTGAAACCCACGTACATAACACAAACCTCATGATAATATCATATAGATCAATAAAGAACTCGCAGCCGACAACCAAGCCTAAATAATGGCTTAGTCTGTGACATAGTCTGTGACAATGGTAATCCTCCCCTAAAAGTCTCTCTCAAGTTTGGCGATTTGAAACCCTAACAAATCCTAATCGTTTTTTCCACCAATCTGCCATATCACCACTAATTCTTGAATCTATTTGATTAATCTAGTGTTTAATCATTGTGGTTATCATTGGCTTAAACTTAAATCGCTGCTTGTTTTATTGGTTTATGGTCGATTCTGGTTTCACATATTTTTAGGGTTTCAAATCGCAAACTCCCGGTTTTTGATCGATCACCTTATTTTTTGCTATCCTTAGTCGGTTTGTCATTCAATCCTAATTATATAAGGACGATCGTGGGTGTGCAACATATTATTTATCAAGATTTACGATTCCTATTTAGGGTTTCGTAATTTTCTTTTGTTTCGTGATTGATTAAATACCACTGCACCAAACTCTTTTTAGGGCTTGGTTTATCTAAAGACCTGCCGTGGGTGGTAACTTGAACTATTAAGAAAATTCCATTTAGGGATTAACTACTTTTGAATTGTAAGTACCGCCTAGGGTTTCGCTTTTAAAGGTGCGATTGTTTTATTGCTATAAGTCACTCGTTGGTGTGTAAGTGGGTTAAGAGAGTGAGAGATGGAATCGGGGTTTCTCAATGGTAAGTTGGCGAATAAGAATTCTGGGTTGGCTAAGAAGATTAACAATATTGATGGTAAGGTGATTGTTAATGAGCATAAGCCATTGAAGTCTATCCTTAAAAGTGCAGGTTTGGGAGGACAAACGGGGAGCTTTGCTCTTCCTTCCGAGGTTGGATCTAATTCGGCTTCTCCTATTGTTGCTCCTGTTGTTTCCGCGCCACAACCCGCCGGTCATGAAAGGGTAAGTTTATTTGGTCTCAAATCGATATTCCTAACGTTGCAAGTGTTGTTGAACCCGATGGTGACTCGTTGGGGATGGTGACACGGGTAATTCTAAGAATCTAGGAAGAGGTCTAATAATGGAGGTAATGTTGGTGGTGCTAAAGTTGTTATACCAAGAGTCGTTATTGATGATATCGCTCTAAATTGATCATACTCTATGTGGCTATTTCCTTGGGCAACGTTTAGCTTTTCCATTGTTAAGGATTATGTGAAGCATGCATGGGTTAAGTTTGGCTTCGAATGTGTTATGATGCGAATGATTCCTATCTCTTCAAATTCAAGACTCAAGATGGTATGCGAAGGTTCTTGAGTGTGGTCCTTGGTTTGTTAAATCGAGCCCCATGTTCCTTAAAACTTGGGATCCTAATACGAGGATGGTGAGGAAACTATTACAAAGGTACCGTATGGATTCTCATTCATAATGTACCCTATGATTACATATTCTAAGTCGGTATTGGTTTGATTGCACAATGATTGGTCGTGTTATAATGATGGATGCGGTACTAGAGCTATGTGTAGCAATCCTTGGGGTCGTTACTCGTATGCACGGGTCCTAGTTGAGTTGGCGGTGAAAATTTGCTTTTGGAATCAATTGAAGTGGCTATACCTTTGCGGAGGGTAAAGGTCATTATATGGAAGTTCTTGATGTTGAATATGAATGGTGGCCTGATCGGTGTTCAAAATGTAAGGTTTTTAACCATGGGGACGCTGTTGCCCTCTTAGAAGAATGCCGGCTACTAAGAGTTCGGATTCGGCTCATAAAGAGGTTGGTGTTAATAGGGTGTTCACCGGATAAGGATGGAAATAAGGCTACCAAAGGTAATCAAAGGCCTTGGTTTTTAAACCAAAGTCTACTTTTGAATATAAACTGTTTTCAAACCTACTACGAAGAAGAATGCCAATGATACTAAGCGTAGTTTGAGGCTGGTCCATTAGATCGTTTTCAAAGGATGATTCTCTGGTACTACTTCGGAGTGTTTAAAGGTGATACTGGTCCGAGCAAGGTGATGGTGGGGGTATCACAAGGTAGTAACATGACTAAGTCTCTACTAGTGATGTACCTGGGAAGTGGTAATGGAAGTTTGTGGGATCAATTCTCTAAGACCTACAAGGTGTCTACTAGGAAGGAAAGTTCATCCTTGTCGAGTCGGTTCATCGGATGAAGATGAAGTGTATATGCTCGAGGTCATGCCGGAGGCTGGTTTTTGGATGATTTGAAGTCTTATGATGGTTATGATTATGATTTTCCCGCACATGGCTTTGAGAGTCGCCTAAGGGCCGTCATAGGTAGTTTTGTTTTATTGTGTTTGTTATAAGAATGGCATGTCATTCTTATATAGTTAGTTTAGTTAGTTGTTTTATGCATGTAAGTGTCCTAAGGACCGAGATGATGGATACACCTCATCCTTTGTACTTCAATGGTTTTGGCGTAATACATTTACCGGGGTGAATAACCCTTTTACCCAAAAAACTAGCAACAAAGAAGGACCTCCTCGGACACATCAAAAGCTAGTGAAGGCATAGTCATGACAATGGCATAGGGTAGGTATAAGTGTTCAAACAACTAGTTTTAATTAGCGCATCAACTTAACCAAAACATATATCACATAATGAAAGCTTTAAAAGTAGAGGTACCGCATTACTCAAAACACGCCTTTAATAAAACACATAAGTTCCGTTCCATCACATAATCCCATATCAAATCAATCGAGTTCAAAACTCCAAAATCACAATATATCGTTTCCTCAAATCAATTTCCTTAATATCTCGATAATCACATCTCATTTTCCAAAACCAATAATCATATCTCATTTCCAAAATCCATAATCATATCTCGTTTCCATAATCAGTTCACAATATCCCTTAACATATCATCTCATAACTCAATTCGTAATTCATACCATAATCAAATAAGAATCTTCGGCTTGGCAAGCGGGCGTGCGTCGGTCGAGGATCAATTTTCTCAAAAAGTGGTTATAGTTTAGGGTTTATAAAATACCTAATTCTCTATAACCTTGAGCTCGATACCAATTTGTAACACCCCAAATCTCGATGCAATGGAAGACTTAATCAAGTTTTCGGATGTTACTATTGGATTGGTATCGCACACAGTGTAGCAAAAGATAGTCATTTAACATTCAAAACCAATCCCAATTTAGTTAATCCAAACATTTAATCCAAAAGAGTAATTATTAGGCCCAAAACATAGTTTAATAAAATAGGTCCTCATAGTTTATCGAGTCGAAATGAACCTTGAACCCCGCCTTCTTGCCAAGCTTCCACCGATTAAGTAATCCAAACATCTCTCAAATACCCGAGAAATCATGCTAAAGGTCGACTACACGGTGAGTTCATAGGTTTAAGTTCAACAAAATCATAGTGGACTGAAGAGTTGATTTGCTATGCAAGACCTAAGATAGATAAATACCGTTTGCACAATCGATCCTACCCGGATCACCAATCATAACACATGTCCCGCATCCGTGGACTACTCGGGCCAAATGACTCTAGTCCAAAGACTGTCGTGGAAAAATCTATAACAATTGCCAACCCCGGACTAGGTCGATGTAGAAGTCTATTCTTAGTTAGGCACGGTTAAACCTAGACTAAGGCAACAACTACCGCAAATCTATCTAAACAGTCAAGCATATAAGCAAATCCAAATAGTTTTAACGGTCCAAAAACAGCAGCATGATTCTCATCCCAAAATAGTTAAAACGTATATAAAAGTGGGGCTATGAAACTCAACGCAAGCAATCAACGCACAAATAAACACTAGCAGAAGATAACGGTATCACAGCACAGCAACTATCGACTCGGCACAACCTATTAATGTAGACCAACTTTAATATATATATTCCTCAAATCAACGTTATCTACCCCAATATGTTCCACTTCTTTATTTCCAAAACGTCTCGTTTCACCATTTAATCCTAGTGTTTGGTATTCCTCATGTGGGTGTATCGACTCAATATGATGCCATGAATGCACTCAAACAACCAATATATAACTCAATGCGACACAATAAGACCTCTAAACGATAAGCTCCATAGTCCAATAAGTTTCGGAATAAATAGTAGACCTTATCGAATTTGTCAACTCGATAAACTCATTTATTTATTTGTGTCGCTTATTATCCCATAAATCAATCGTATCCTAAAGAGTCATAAGGATAAGTCACCCATTAATAAGGTTACCCATCGTACCTAACGGGCTCTTATTAGATTCGTCAACCTAATAAGTCCGCTACCCACGTGGATCAACACTATTAATGCTAGGTTATCCGTAACCCATGCACACAACGTAAGCAATTAAATACTTAAACCAATATTAAATGTCCACAATTGACATTTATTGATAAACGATATTACTCGAAACATCAATTACTTATTTATTGCAAAACATTTCCAATTTAGTCGTTAGTTTCGCTTAAAATAGTAAATAACAAGATAAGACTTGTTATCGACATTTTTGGTACAAAAGCCGCTTATTATTTCTATTTCATAGTTTATTAACATTTTCTTATATATATATATATATATATATATATATATATATATATATATATATATATATATATATATATATATATATATATATATATATATATATATATATATATATATATATATATATATATATATATATATCGTCAAATTCCATTATTAATCTCATATCGTTATTTGTTTCGAGTTCACAAGCACGAGTAATAACTTCTCGCCTTTTAATCAATCAATAGTCCAAATTATATCAAAGTCCATGTTACGGCTTTGTCGGAGTCAACTATTGACTAAAAAGTCAAAGTGACGCCGACGTAGTTCAAAGTCAACAATATATATATATCAAGTCCAATGTAAAAGTCACAATATCGCAATTCAATCCCAAACCAACTCAAAACAATCTCGCCAACCAATCAATCAACCAAATATACTCGAAACCAATGTTATGACCCTAATGGTCATGACACGGTCGCGGTCAAGACCACGTGAACCAAACAAGCTATAGAAGCTTTTCGGCTCCACGCGTCTCACCCAAACCTCAACTACATCAACCAATAAGCTACCAACTCGACCCGACCCGACCCGGACCCATGGCCCAAGTGGGTTCTGTACGACACCAACCAAGACCCTACGTGGGTTCCTTGGTTCGTACGCCCCATAACTCATCACCAAACACAACCAAATCAATTTCACAACATCCAAATCCAATCATTCAAGCTCCAAACACTAACCAAACACAAAACCCATCATCTATCTTAACCAAAAATATGCAACTAAACCCTAAATGCACAAACCCATCAAATTGATACACCACACACTTACCAAACACTAATTACTTGTTTATTTAGTCACTAATTAGACTTAATTTCATGTTCCACCCAAAATCCCCAAATTTGTTCATAGGGTCGAAACCTAATTTCAAATTAAATGGCTTATTATTGCCCTAACAAGCTCAAAACTTGTTCCATTTACCTTATCTAATCACCAATTGCAAAACCCACTTGAAACCCTAAAAGTACGAATCTTGATTCAAAGATTTGAAGGTGTTATTGAAGTCTAAATGGAGCGTGTAATATATGGTTGGAAAGAGGAGAAAGAGAGCTTCAATATGGTGGTGGAGGTGGGGGATGACGCACCGGCGGCGGGCCGTGGTGGCCGGAACAGTGGCGGCGGCCACAAGGTGGTGGCTAGGGTTTTTAGTGAGAGGTTAGAGAGAGAAAGGAGAGTGGTGTGTGTGTTTTAGAGAGATAAATAAAAGAGGTGAATGAGGGTGGATGGTCCTTTATATACATGGACACTAGGGACTCAAAAATAAATAAATATGGAGGGGGGGCCGGCCATAGCATAAAATGGGGTGGAGTTGTAATTTTTCGTAACTATTCCGTTTACCCATTCCCGAGCTCATATATTGTCCCACGAGTGTCTCACAATGTTTATTTAACTTTCCAACATCGTTATCTACGTTTTTCCACGAGTTTTGACTATTTATTTGTCAATTTTCGAGTTACGGTCTACAAGTTACAATAAGTAATAATTATTGTTTTAGGCTTTTCTAGTGCCGAATCGAATAGTGTCAACCAAATAGAGTTAAAACTCATACGATAACTCATTTAATAATGAAATAAATCATAAAAACCAATAGACGATATAAATCAAGTCATGGTTTATAAAAATAGTGATAAAGGCAAAAGCTCGGTCTAGTTTAACGTAATGCGGTTACCTAAAATATACTCTCTAAATCGCCAGTTGTCACAAATTATATATGTGTTAACTAGGGCTTTCACTTAATAAGGCAAGTGAGCCGCATACATCGATAAATTGATTGCGTAAGCCATAGTCAAACATATATCAAATTGCACATAATTGATTCATGAGTAAACTGCAAAAATCATCCCAGTGGTTTGTGTATTTTCGCAAGAATCATCCCTATCTCAAACCTTCAGCATTAAACATCCCCAAGTCCACAAACCTTTAGCAATAATCATCCCCGAGCACTAACGCCGTTAGTTTTACCCGCGTGTTAAACAATATTTTCCCGTTAGTCCCTCCGTTAACATTTGTTGCACCGTTAGTCCTCATTTTACGTTTTCGTCACTTTTTACGTTTTGTCCGCTTTTACTCGTTTTCGTCGTTTCGTCCGCTTTTATCCGCTTTGTCCGTTTTGTATGTACCGCACCGTTTTTCGTTTTTACGCTCGCTCATTTTTTACGTTCGCCTCGCTTTTACGTCTTCGTCCTTTTTTGTCCGTTTTATCCGTTTTGTCGTTTTTATCCGTTTCGCTTTTTTTCGTTTTTATGCTGTTTTTATCCGTTTTCGTTGTTTATTCGTTTCGCGGTTTTTATGTTTTTGTCCGTTTTTTACGTTTTTGTCATTTTTTTCGTTTCGTTGGAAAAAAAATATTCAAAAAAAAAATTGAATAAAAAAAAAAATTGAATAAAAAAAATATTTTTCAAATATTTTTTTTAAAAAAAGAATCTTATAAAAAAATTTTGAATTTTTTTTTTTCAAAATTTTCAATATGTCGAAATTTGAATAAAAAAAATCTTATAAATTTTTTTTTTCAATATTTTTCGAAATTTGGACATGTTGTAAAAAAAATTTCCGAAAAATATTGACAAAAAACGGACATTTTTTGAATTTTTTTTTCGGAAATATTTTTTTTTTCCAATTTTTTTTTTTGGAAATATTTTTTCCAATTTTTTTTTTTTTGGAATAAATTTTCAATATGTTGAAAACGATCAAAAGCGAAAGAAAAATGACAAAATGTAAGAAAACGGACAAAAGCGTAAAAAAGCGGCGAAAAGATTAAAAACATGCGAAACGGAAAAAGCGGACAAAAACGTAAAAACGCGGCGAAACGGATAAAAACGAACAAAACGAAAAACGGAACAAAAACGTAAAAATCGGGCGGCGTAAAACGGATAATAACGTAAAAGCGGTTGAAAACGGATAAAAAGCGACAAAAGCGGATAAAACGGACAAAACGTAAAAAGCGGACGAAAACATATAAAGCGATTTAAAAGGGATAAAAACGTTAAAATGATGAACGAAAACGTAAAAGCGTTAAAATGACGGACGAAACGTAAAATAAGCGGACGAATACATACAAAAAGGGACAAAAGCGGATAAAAGCGGACGAACGAGTAAAACGGACAAAAAGCGTAAAAAGGGACGAAAACGTAAAATGAGGACTAACGGTGCAAAAAATGTTAACGGAGGGACTAACGGGAAAATATTATTTAACACTTAACGGGTAAAACTAACGACGTTAGTGCTCAGGGATGATTATTGCTAAAGGTTTGTGGACTTGGGGATGTTTAATGCTGAAGGTTTGAGATAGGGATGATTCTTGCGAAAATACACAAACCACAGGGATGATTTTTACAGTTTACTCTTGATTCATTAATATTATAGAGGTATTCCCCAATTCAAGATTTATCAAAACAATAAACATGTGTAAAAAACTTAACAATTAATTTTCGCATAACCAATCTTAACAATTAAATATATATCGACAATAATCCATGCCAAACATGCATGTTTTCATTGATTTAACATAACAATTATTCACGTTGTCACAAGATCGCATACAATTCCATGTCACATAACAATTATTCATGAATTAATTCACGTAACATATATACAATTCTAGGTTTAGATATCGATTAACAAAACAATTTTATAAACTCAAAAAAAATTATAATACGACTTAAAAAAATTTAATGATCGACATAAAAAAATTTGTAGAAAAATTAGGGCAATAGCCCTAACCTTAAAATTAGGGTTTACATAATAATAACAAAACCCTAGACTTAATCATATCAAACACAATACAATAGCCGTTTTTTACGTGTTATAACATGACTATAAATATAAACAATAAACATCAAGTACACATGTGGAAGCGTAAAGAACATATAATAAATAATTAATTAACTAAAACATAAAAGTATATGCCTTATGATTCTAGCTAAACAAGAATCAATCCAAACAACTCTTCAATTAAGATGAACCCTACTTAGGGTTTATAAGGATTATTGGAATTACCCTCACCGCTTTGTAATTCAATCCAAGATATAATCAATAGTGTGATTATATCACGTTGTCACGTATAACAAATTAAAGTTATGCTAGTAAAAGAATCACAAAAACTAAACCAAACGATTTGTTTAATGAATAAAAATCGATCGTCCCTTATGAAGGGTGTTTTGTCGATTGGCCAAAGGGAAAAACAAAGAAGAAAACACTTAGGGTTACGTGTGTGTGCATAAGAGATGTCAAACAATGACCCTAAAGTTTGTTTATATAGCATGAATATCTTGGAGGACAAGTTGATGTAGGATTAGGAAAGTCATAATCCTACCGATCGGCTATAGCACCCAAAGAGGGTTCCGGAAGCTTCTTGTCCCTCTATTTTCATCTATAGTCCTTCTTTTATTTATTTAACGGTCATTAGTCATTTTTTGTTAAACACTAATTGTCGTTATTCGTTTTATGATATTTAATAATTAAATATAATGTTTTATATTAAATTATTAATCTTTAATTCTTATACGTAAAGTGTGCGACGTGATCACGAGTTCGATCCTAACACACATCTACTAATTTATGTCCATTAAACCAATAGACAATGTACGCCTACATATAAATACCAATAGCAACATACTTCTGGGAAATTCTCACTTTCTGCAATGCTCATGTTTTACATAAAACAGCATACATGGTTTTTGTCTGCACTGGTTAGTTATCAAACAATACACTTTGACATTATATGCCAATTGCTTCACCTTTGTCCAAATTCTAGTGATGTATAGTTCTTGTTATTGAAAATTCAATACACATATGTTAGACTTATATCGTTAAAGCCGAGTGTTTTGGAGTTATCTATGCATAAAACATTAGATCACCATAGACCCGATCTAGAGGCCTTTAGACGAAGAACATGTGTAGAAAAAGCTACAATGAAGTTTTATTTACTGAAATCACTTTCCTATGTTCTCCAATTTTTGGAATTGCAACTATATTTTTATTTACATTCACACCAAATGCGTAGGACCCCAAAAATCAACAAGTGGTATAAACTTATACACAGATGAATCAAACAGGAAAACTAAAGAAAATGTTGTTTAAATCATTTTCTTCAGCAAACGATTATCGAATGAATGTACCATGTAATTATTATTATCTTTGGTTGTGAGCCAGAGTAATGAGACATACCTCTACTTGGCCTATTTGCATCACTATAACCAACATAGCCAAGAGACTTTTCATGTATGCTGTCTGATAGTCCACTTCCAAAACAAAAATTAAACAAGCTCTGAACTTCAAGATCGTGAGATGTTGATCGCCAAGTGGAGTTCATGTGAAATGGACTATCACTGCTATCAGCATCATCTATCACACCGTATGATGAGGCAGGTGCATCAGTATTACCGTTGTTTCTCCCATTGCCCAATTGCTGTCTGATAGTCCACTTCCAAAACCAAAATTAAACAAGCTCAGAACTTCAAGATCAGGAGATGTTGATCGCCAAGTGGAGTTCATGTGAAATGGACTACCACTGCTATCAGCATCATCTATCACACCGTATGATGAGGCAGGTGCATCAGTATTACCGTTGTTTCTCCCATTGCCCAATTGCATTCTCTCCATTACCACTACCAATGAAAATAGAACCAACATCACCATTGGCATTATCTCCTTCACTAAAATCAGAATTAACCAAACTCGTTCTAAAATTTCCAAGGCCATAATTACTAAAACTTAGAGAACTCCCATTTCCCCACATGTTATTTGCCAAGTTTAACAAAGCCTTTCATCCATCACCACCACCGTTATATCCAATTAGACTAAGGAAGCTGTTTGGAGTTGTGTTGTACATAGGGCTAACTGTACGCTCATGTCCGATATTAGAACTAATGTTTCTATAATCTTAGTTTGTGCCTAAAAGATAGCTAGAGGGTCCAAAATGAGAATAGCCAGTTCGGCCAACGGTAAGAGAACTAAATCTACCATCAACTCTAATTCCATAACTTCCATGTGAACTTGGACTGTATCCCTGAGCATAACCGTTAACATAATTACTAGCTCTACTCAAACCATAATTATATCCACTAACATTACTCGGCTAGGCCTGGAGACAACTCCTTAAACACACTGTTTCACTTCCACCATATTACCATTAAGATCATGAAAAGTCCTAAGCAATACCTTATCAACAGATTCCTCTTAATCAAAAGTAATAAAATTGAAACCTCTAGGTCTTTGAGTGTTGTGATCATACATCACCACAACATCTGTTACTAAGCCGAATTGGTCAAAGTAAGATTTAAAATCAGTTTCTGTAACACTGGCAGCTAACCCTCCAACAAAGATCTTTTTCGTACATATGGGATAAGGTAAACTACCTTGACTGCTCACATTGCTTCTGTTAAATACTTGTTGATCATCTTTTGGAACAGCCTTTTTTGCTTCTACCTAAATTTGATCCATTCCATCAAATCCATTAGTACATTTATATTAAGATAACATATAATTTAAAACAAGTCTTTTTAACATATGTTATAAATTGTTAAAACTCACAGTTCTGCCATTGATGACATGCTTATCTTTGATAACTCTTTCAGCAACTATAGGATCACAAAAAACAACAAAACCGAACCCACGGGCACGACCAGTGATTTGATCTTTCGTTATAAGAGCTTCAGTTACATCACCAAATGTTCCAAAATATTCTTTTAAACGCTCCTCATGGGTGTCCCATGAAATCCCACCAATGAACAACTT
>CM040241.1:171408102-171452016 GCA_022545495.1 Chrysanthemum lavandulifolium | reverse complement strand
AGTTGTTGTTGTTTAGTGCTTGTATTGTTGGTTGTCCACTAATTTTTATGCGAGAGATTATGTCTAGCGGTGGAAACCATAATACAAGCGATGGTAAAGTTACTCTTCAATGGAAAAGTAAAAGCAGAGAATTTCATTCATGAAGAAGATTCATTACATTCAAAGTGAGAGTGCTTATAACCACAATCAAAAGACATAAGATTAAAACCTAACACAACCTACATCACCATATCCTACATCGCCTACTCCATTGGCTTCTTGTCTCGTAACCCACATACATGAATCAGATATAGAACATATAGATGAAGAACCATCACGTACCAATATAAATATACCAGCAAATAATAAAACGAAACCCTAAAGTTAGGTTTCATTCGATAAACAGCAGCCGCATATATGTACATCACCATCAATTAAGAACAGATTCGAAAACCCAAAGAAAGCAACTGATTCCATAAAAATGACCAAGATCATGATAATCATCAATAAGTCTGAATAGAATCAAATCATAGAATGATAAACATGATCTAAGGACGAATTAAATGAAAAAAACGATTGAAAATTAAGGTACTAGGACACAATAACCTCCAGCCGCCACCCATATGAACACACAACCATCCAATCGATTGCATACCAATTAAACAAAGGTATTACTAGCATACAAGAGAGAAACAAATGTTTAAAGGTAGAGATGCGATTTGAAAGGTTGTTTATGGTGATATTAGATTTTAGGGTGTGGCTAGAACACCCGTAGAGAGAGATGTTTTAGGGTTTTTTTTCTTTATGATTAGCTAGGTTGTATGTCCATTTATTTTGGTGATTTTAGATTAAAAGTTGGTTTTGGAAGGTTTTTGGGTAAAGGGAGTAATCATGCACCGGTAAAATATATTAACCAAAGCGATTTAAGTACAACGGATGAGTGGATCTCTCATCTCGCCCGTTACATGGGCAACAGACACACACTTTAAAGTGCACTTAACCAAACATATTACATAAGAAAGACATGCCAATCTTATGGACTACCAAAAACCAAATTACTTCCTACCACGACCTAAGAGATTAACATCATACATGTCACAAAAATCCTCCAAGTGTCCCGGTAAATCGTAGACTTGAGCAGCATAATCATCAGATATGAAATCTTCAAGCTCAAATCCCCCACCACCCCCAGAAGCCATAAATGACGCCATAGGGTAATCCGTCTCCAAAACCTCATCCTCGTCACTATCAGAACAACTCACATTCCCAACTTTAGAAAACGGATTGCTTGTCTTAGAAGCAGAAAAAGTCGTAGTCTCAGCAGGCTTAACAGTCGCATCTTTATCAACACGAGATTCCATCCCCTGAGATCCATCCATAACTGCTTCCTTAGTACAACCAGTAGAATTCACTATCTTTGCCTCGTCAGTAATAGAATCATTCACAGTACTTGGGATGCCCGTGTCATCATGCACCTCAAGAGTCCCAAAAGAGTTAGACGTAGTAATAGGTGTACCTTTAGTATTAACAGTAGCAGCTTCCTGTGTCTTCTTCTTAGCAACATATACCTGCTTCCTAGGAGCAAATCGAGGTCCCTT
Source organism: Chrysanthemum lavandulifolium (assembly GCA_022545495.1). Lineage (NCBI taxonomy): Eukaryota > Viridiplantae > Streptophyta > Magnoliopsida > Asterales > Asteraceae > Chrysanthemum > Chrysanthemum lavandulifolium. The sequence goes on along the minus strand of CM040241.1, from coordinate 171,450,439 downwards.
ACCCATATTAATACCACTAGACATCTTTGTACCTTTGGGTTTGGCTTTCCGATTCTGCACCACCTTAAAAACCATCATTAGGCTCATCCAACGAGGTGGGAGAAACATGATTTTGCTCCTTAGTACTCTTAGGATAACAAGCAGTAACATATCCAAACACTTTACATTCCATACAATGTGGAGGTTTCCATTCATATTCAACCTTGATACTAGCCATAGTAAAACCACTATCGTCCTTTTTAGGAATCGCCATAGTCACCACATGTTTTAGATCAGATTCTGAGGATAATTCAACAAGAGCACGTGCAAAACTAATGCAACCCCATGAATCAACGCACATAGAACTAGTAAAAGCATCTAACATAATCGGCTTACCCACCTAGGTAGCAATTAGCATCTAACATAATCGGCTTACCCACCTGGTTTTGGAAGGTTTTTGGACTCATAAGTGACTTCCTTTGATTCTCATGTTTGTGATGTTAAAGTAAGTGTTTTTAAGATAGTTATAACCTTCAAGGATCAAATTGTGCAAAAGAAACCAAGCAAAAATGTTCAAAAAGGTGAATTTTAGGTGGTCTTAGGTGAAAAAAGGTCTTTGTTCATCACTGTGATTTGACTCTCGGATAAGATTCTTGGGTGCTACTTGTCCAGATGAAGCTGCGATTTGATCTAAGCTGAATGCGATTTGATTATTATAATAATATCGGGCTGCGATTTGTTAGGAAAGGGGCATAAGTACTGTACGGTTGAAAGCGACATGCGTTTTGTCATTTGTTGCGTTTTGTGTCGATGCGTTTGGAGTAACCTGCGTTTTGATAGGCTGTGATTTGAGCTGACTGTGATTTGATTGTTGCGGTTTGGATATTCTGCGTTTTGTCACTGCGGTTTGTCACTGCGTTTTGTCAAATACTTGGGATTTATCACTGCATTTTGGGTTTAACTGTGATTTGTCAAGGGTTGCGTTTTGTCAAGGATTGAGACTTATAATTTGATTCAAACGTCAATAAATCACAATTAAACAATAATTCACCTAATCCAGTCATTCCAACATCCCTTTTAATATACAATCACTAATCATTGAATCTATCCAACTTTTATCATAACACGTTCAAATTTACAACAACATCATGTCTTACACTCCTGATTCAGTGATTTCGGAAGTACTCAAACTGTATGATGCTATAGACAACCATAAGAATATTAGCTATAATGAGCGGTTAAAGATGATTGAATCAATCAATGAAGATGTGAGATTTTCGTGTTCGGATTACGAAGAGAAAGAAGTGCACGAGTCACGCTTACAACATGTTCTTGCAAAATAGAGTTGCATTGAACCTTTTGACAACTTCAATCATACCTCACGTTACTAGAATGGGAATCGAACGAGCAATTATTACACTTTTGGGTAAAGGATTTTCACCGGTAAAATGCATTACACCAAAACATTGAAGTACAAAGGATGAAGGTGACTTCCTCATCTCAATCCCTTAGGACACTTACAAGAAACCACTATAAGAATGATGGACCATTCTTAAACTTACATGCACACCATGTGCAACTAACCAACATAAACAAGCAGAACAAAGCAACCTAAGAACAAGAAACACAAACAATAAATGACATGTTATATAACTATTTCTTTTTGCGTCCTTGCACCGTGAGATCTCTTGAAGAACCACTCTTGATCTTTGAATAATTCTCGATATCATCGTAGTTCTCATAGACTTCATCAACTTCATCATCACTTTCAGTAACCCTATCCTCAATAGGATCACACTCCATAATAGAACTCTTAACCACTCCACTTGTAACGGGATAAGAACATGTTGCCTTATCATTTTCATTAGATAACGTTATTGAAGTAGCAAAAGCTGAATAATCCTTACTCGTAGAAGCAACATAAGTGTTATAACAATGCTCCCACAAACGTTCAGTAGTGCTATGCAATGGTACCTTCGTAATACAGCCCTTTCCAACGGTTTCCACACCTCCCAACGAGGAATTAGCGTCCACCTGTTCAAGCTGCTCAAGTTGAATCGATACCCTTTCCACAACCTTGCTTGGACCAGAATCACTCTTTAACGCATCCTTAGATGTACCAAGCGAGTTAAAACCATCATTTCTAGGCTGATTAACACGATCAGCCCCCAAATCACATTTTGCACCATTGCTCTTCTTTTTGGTAGCCGGTTTAGAAACAGGTTGATACGAGAGTTTTGGCTTAGTATTAAACCCCCAAGACCCTTTATTACCTTTGTTACATGTTTTACCAGCCTTGTTAGAGTAAACGTTACGCTTAATCTCAATATCTTTATTCGTCGAATCCAAATCCTTAGTAACCGCTTTCGTCTAAGAGGACACGATCATCATCATGATTGAAACAAACACAATTTGAACACCAAGATGGCCACCATTCATACTCAACATCAAGAACTTCCATGTAATGTCCCTTACCCTTAGGCAAAGGTATAGCAACATGAATCGATTCCAAAACAATTTTTACACTTTTCCGTCAAGAATTATCAACTCTAACGGGCAAATTATTCTTTTTAGGTAAAAGGGTTAATTCACCCCATAAATGTATTACGCCAAAAACATTGAAGTACAAAGGATGAGGTGTATCCATCATCTCGATCCATAGGACACTTACATGCAAAAACAACTAACTAAACCAACTATATAAGAATGACAGGCCATTCTTATAACAAAAACAATAAGATAAAACTACCTATGACGGCCCTTTGGGCGACTCTCAAAGCCATGTGCAGGAAAATCATAATCATAACCATCATAAGACTTCAAATCATCCAAAAAACCAGCTCCCGGCATGACCTCAGGCATACACACTTCATCTTCATCCGACGAACCATCTACTGACAAGGATGAACTTTCCTTCCTAGTAGACACCTTGTGGATCTTAGAGAATTGATCCCACAAACTTCCATTGCCACTTTTCGCAGGTACATCACTAGTAGAGACTTGACAGACGGTATCCGTCTTGTCACTAACATGTGGTACCCCCACCACCACCTTGCTAGGACCAGTATCACCCTTTAACACTCTCGAAGTAGCACCAACAGAATCATCCTTTGAAAGCTGATCCAACGACCAGCCTCCAAACTACGTTTAATATCATTGGCATTCTTCTTCGTAGTAGGTTTAGAAACATGTTTATATTCAAAATTAGACTTTGGTTTGAAATACCGAGGCCTTTGGTTACCTTTGGTAGCCTTATTTCCATCCTTATCCGTGTGAACACCCTATTAACACCAACATCATTATGAGCCGAATCAACCCTTAGTAGCCGGCATTCTTCTAAGAGGGCAATTAACGTCCTCATGGTTAAAGACCTTACATTTAGAACACCGATCTGGCCACCATTCGTATTCAACTTCAAGAACTTCCATATAATTTTTAGCAGATAACTCAACTAGGATCCGTGCATAAGAATAATGACCCCAAGGATTACTACACATAGCTCTAGTACCTACATCCATACGTATAACACGACCAATCTGTTGGCAATCAAACCAATACCGACTTCAGAATATGTAATCGCCGGTACATTATGAATGAGAATCCATACAGGTACCTTTGTAATATTTTCCCTCTCTATCCTCGTATTAGGATCCCAAATTTTAAGGAACATAGGACTCGATTTGACAAACCAAGGACCACACTCAAGAACCTTAAGCATACCATCTTGAGTCTTGAATTTGAAAAGGTAGAAATCGTTACGCATCATAACACATTCGAAGCCAAACTTAGCTCATGCATGCTTCACATAATCATTAACAGTAGGAAACGCTAAACGTTGCCCAAGGAAATAGCCGCATAGAGTATGATCGAATTTAGAACGCATATCATCAATAACGGCTAATGGTATAACAACTTTAGCACCACCATGCACCGTTGATAGTGATCGGTTTTGAATCTAAACATGCACCGTTGGAGCAAGTTTGCGCTTGCTGCTCTATCCGTGGTTTTAGAGTCTATCACCAACTGTTGTGTGAAATTTGTGAACTGATTCTCAATTATGATGATCCATTGTGGGCAAGTTGGAGGGTTCTCCATGGAAGATTGATGGTAGTCCTATGATGGCTATGTTCTTGGCGCTACATTAGTGAATCATGTTTCATTCCTATTTTTATTCACTTGTATAGTCATTGTAGGTGGTAGTTATTATGTAAGTTATAAGAATGGCATGTCATTCTTATATAAGAGTCTGTTAGTGTCCTAAGGGACTGAGATGAGGGACTCACCCTCATCCTTTGTACTTCAATGTTTTTTGGCGTAATAATATTTACCGGGGAAACCCTTTACCCAAAAAAAAAAACTTTAGCACCACCAACATTACATCCATTATTAGACCTCCACCCTATAACCTTAGAATTACCCATTTACGAGTCAGTCAATGGGTTCAACAACACTTGCAACTTTAGGAATATCAGAATCGAGACCAAATAAACTTACACTTTCATGACCAGCAGGTATTGGCTCGGAAATAACAGGAGCAACAATGTGAGATGCCGAAACAGACCCAAATTCAGAGGGAAGAGCAAAGCTCCCGTTTGTCCACCAAAACTTGCACTTTTAAGTGTAGACTTCAATGGCTTATGCTCATTAACAATCACCTTGCCATCAATATTGTTAATCTTTGTAGCCAACCCAAAATTCTTTTTAGCCAGCTTACCATTGAGAAACCCCGATTCCATCTCTCTTAACCCACTTACACACAAACGAGTGACTTACAGCAATAAACAATCGCACCTTTAAAAATCTGAAACCCTAGACCAGGTACTTGCAATTCAGAAAATAGCAAATCCCTAAACGGAATTTGGTTAACAATTCAGGTTACCACCACACGAAACTGATCATGAGATAAAACCAAACCCTAAATCGAGTTTGGTACAGTAGCGCACCAGAACCAGTTACGCAGCAAAAGAAACCACGGAACCCTAAATAGGAATCGTAAACCTTGATAAATAAGATGCAGCACAAACAAGATCGTCCTTATATAAAGTAGATATGAGTGACAAACTGACTAAGGATAGCGAACAATAAGGGAATCGATCAGAAACAAAAGTTGGCGATTTGAAACCCTAAAAAGATGTAATATCAGAATCGACCATAAAACCTATAAAAACAAGCAGCGATTTAGATTAAACCAATGATAACCACAAGGATTAAACACTAGAATAATCAAATAGATACAAGAATTAAAGGTGATAGGGCAGATTGGTAGAAAACGATTTGGATAGGTTAGGGAAAAAATCGCAGACTTGAGAGAAACATTTAGGGTTTTTAACACAACAGAATCGGTTAAAACTATAATGGGAAAGTTTGTTTATTTCTGTTACGGGCAAATTGTTCTTGAACTTGGAACAATTGGAACAACAACTTGACAGAGATAAGGTTCAAGAAGTCGGTTCTAAAGCTATACTTCAGGTGATCAACAAACAATTTCGGTCATTCGTCAATGGTGAATACACTTTGATTATGATAAACATATGACTGAAATGTGGTTCAAGAATCACACTGGGATGGAAGCAAATATGTTCTGAGAAATATTAATCCAACTCATGGTTGATGTTAAGAATTATATTGAGGAAAGAACACAGAATGATGACAAAGTGAATGAGTGTCGGGTGCAAGTGAGAGATAATTGTGATGAGTCGGGTAATGTATCAGTTGAAGGATCAGATGTTGCTGAATGCAGATTATCTGAGACAGCCAAGAATGATGTAACCAGCTGTTCTGAAACTCCTGTCCCACAAGAAGTCTATGCAGATATCATAAAGGTGAATGAACAAGCATAAGGTGTTGAGGTATTCTTAATCGCTCAACATGATGCATCTACCAATGTTCTTGTGCAAGCGATCGCATCACTAAACATGACTTACATAAATGTTGTGTGTCCGAGGCTAAGTCTCGTTATAAAATGTTTCAAAGCGATGATGTGGTTGAAAAGAAAATTTATGATGAACTTTCAAACAAATTTTACAACTTGAAAACATACCATTTCACTTGAACTTTCAATACAAAGTAAAGAAGAAAGTTTTCAACTTAGCAAACCATGTAAAAACCCGGAACTTCCTGAATTCCGTGAATTTTTTGAAATTAACACTTTGAAAGCTTAGCTTGAAGACAAAGACTCGACCATTTACAATCTGAAGAAACATATTTTTGTCCTGAATGAGGAAAGTAATATAGTCAAGGCTATACATGACATCGAAGTTATCAAATCTAGAAATATCGAATTGGAACTTTGTGTGGCTAGATTACTTAAAGAAAATGAGACTTTGAAGAGGCATCACATAGACCTAAGTGACTCAGTCAAAGAAGCTAGAACTAAGACTTTGGAACAAACAAACTCTTTGATAGCTAAAATTGATGAACTCAAAGCTCAACTTCAGGATAAGAGTTTCACAATAGTTGCCTTAAAGAATGAGCTTAGAAAAACTATAGGGAAAAGTGTGAACACAAAGTTTACAAAGCCATCAACACTAGGGGAAGTGGGTTTCTCATCCCATTAGAGACCGAGCTATTGTCAGACAGCCTACTGCGTTTATATCCGAAAGAACAAAACCTTTAAAAGCAAAGCTTGCCTCCCGAGTTGATGAGAACAAAGTTTTCTCAAAACCAGTCACGTCACAAACTAATCCCAATAAAATGAAAGAAAATGCTCAGGCGTGGCTCAATCCTCCAAGATTAGGAATGTACAAAGATCCTCTAGTACACTAAAGAAGTCTCAAAATGCTAACCCCTCTCCTAAGAGAAGACTTAATGACAAAGCTTCAAAAACTAGGAATAGGAATAAGGTTACATCATCCACAGTGCCTAAGTCAAACACTCCTAGATCTTGCCTTAAGTGGATACCAACTGGTAGAATATTTAAGAATGTTAGACTCACATGGATTGCTATTAGCGTAACCACCAATTACAACACTAAGGTTGATTGTGAAATTCATAAAAGTTTGGATATTGTTGCAACTAACCCACTTAAATGCATACTTACTTGTGTTGTTAGTGCATGTATTCCTCACTCTTTTGCAGGTATACTGCTCAACTCTATCAAGAAAAGACTCATGATCTGGGTTCCAAAGGAACAAAAGCTTCCTGGTTCTGGAACTCCAGAATGTCAGAATAGATGAGCATGTACAATGATTCCTGATCACTTCAGCTCAGGACTCGTACCTTAACACACCTCATTTAAGAGTATTTCCAATTCTGGTATACTCTATACAGTTGTTCCACATAGTAAATATCTTATTCTTTGTATATATTTTTTCAAAAATCGAAATAGAAAAATAGAAATTCTTCAAAAACCCATAAAAAATTTAAAAAATCAGAAAGTACCAAAAATAGTTTCAAAGGCATGTCTTTTGGTATCGATAACATCTACGGACCTAGAAATGTCATTGAATAATGACACGGGTCTTTAGATGTAGTTCAAACAGGAGTTCATATATGTTTCTCAAACCATGCCTATACAAATTTTTTATTAAAATTTTTATCCATAATGAGCTCTTAATAAATGGGAATCATGGGTGCATAAATTTTTCTTATTCAATCAATGACTAATCATGATTAATCTAAATCGAGTCATTGATTGAGGGGGAGAGTTATTGTTCAAAATTTATGAATATCTCTCAAGCTGCCTCAAGTTATTAAATTCTATCCCGGCTTTCATACATGATGGGGTATGAATCTTTCATTTAGTCGAATTTGGTTTCATGAGCTGATTATGTTCTATATTTAGGATCTTGATTGCTATCTGCTAATTATTTCCTAGATATTCATGTAATTATGGTCATTCATTACTCTACTTGCTTTCCCGTGTAGTTTTTGTATCTCTAAATGTTCATGTAATGGATTATAAGGTTCAAACTGAAATGATCATGACAAATATACACCCTTAAGAAAGTAAATGGACTATTTTTTTTGGGTAAAAGGGTTAATTCACCTCGGTAAAATTCATTACTCCAAAAATGTTGAGGTACAAAGGATGAGGGTGATTTCCCTCATCTCAGTCCCTTAGGACACTTTTTTTTGGGTAAAGGGGAGTAATCCTGCACCTGGTAAAATATATTAACCAAAACGTTTAAGTACAACGAATGAGAGTGAGTCTCTCACCACGGCCCGTTACATGGGCAATAGACACACACTACAAGTGCATATTAACCAAACAAATTACATAAGAAAGACATGCCAATCTTATGAACTACCAAACAATCAAACTACTTCCTACCTCGACCTAGAAGACTAACATCATACATGTCACACATATCCTCCAAGTGTCTTGGTAAATTGTAGACTTGAGCGAAGATAATCATCAAACATCAAGCTCTAATCCTCCACTCCCCGAAGCCAAAAATGACGCCATAAGGTTATCCGGCTCCAAAACCTCATCTTCTTTACTATTAGAACAAGTCACATTCCCGACTTTAGAGAATGGATTACTTACTTTAGTAGCGGAAGAAGTCATAGCCTCAGGAGGCTTAATAGGCGCATCTATATCAACACGAGATTCCTTCCCCCGAGAACCATCCATACCTGCTTCCTTCGTACAACCAGAAGAATTCCCAATCTTCGCCTCAGCAGTAGTAGAATCAACCACAGTACTTGGGATGCCCGTGTCATCAAGCACCTCAAGAGTCCCAAAAGAGTTAAACGTAGTAATTGGTGTACCTTTAGCATTAACACTAGCAGCTTCCGGTGTCTTCATCTTTGCAACATATACATGCTTCATGGGTGCAAATCTAGGACCCTTACCCATATTAATACCACTAGTCATCTTCGTACCTTTAGGTTTGGCTTTCCGATTCTACACCACCTTAAAACCATCATCAGGTTCTTCCACATTCGAGGTGGGAGGGACATCATTTTGCTCCTTAATACTCTTAGGACAACAAGCAGTAACATGCCCAAACACTTTACATTCCGCACAATGTGGCGGCTTCCATTCATATTACACCTTGATACTTGCCATAGTAAAACCACTATCATCCTTATTACGGATCGCCATAGTCACCACATGTTTAAGCTCAGATTCAGATGATAATTCCACAAGAGCACGTGCAAAACTTATGCGACCCCATGAATCAACACACATGGAACTAGTAAAAGCATCTAACATAATCAGCTTACCCACTTGAGTAGCAATTAAGCTCAACCCATCTTTCGAATATGCAAGTAATGGCACATTATGCAATTTAATCCAAACGGGAACTTTAGTAACCTCACTTTTAGACAATAGCACATCAGGAGTCCATTTAGTGAAAATGAGAGGAGAATTGCGAATAATCCAAGGGCCCCGTTGAAGAACATTCTCAACACCCTCTTTAGAATCGAATTTAAAAAGGAAAACACCATCATCATTCTTCATAAGTTTCTTAAAACCAAACTTACCCCACGTGTTGGTGACGTAGTTTTGAACCAAAGGAAATGCAACATTCTTGCCAACAAAGAAGCCAACAAGTGTATTATCATAGCGGTTGAATACACCCTCCATAGCAGCCTTTGGAAGCACCGTATCATGATTATCAATGCGAGTCTCATTCACCAAGGGAAGAAAGTTAACTTTCCTAGAGACACTTTCCGGGTTTAATACATTAGCAAATGACCTCACATCGTTATTAACACTACCAATCACGTTAGGACCAGAAGTAGAAGCATTCACCACATTCGAGGGAGTATAGAAAATACCCTCCTCCGAAGCAACATCAGCAGCATTAGTCGAAGAGACTTTAGTGCTCGAATCCAACCCACCCACAAACGTAGCACTAAAACTTGTGTTTTCCAGATTTGCATTACCCCAAACAGAATCTGAATGTGAATGAACATCATGCGTGCTAGGGTTTATAACAACCCTAGCAGCTTTACGCAACTCAGGACCAGCATTGTCACCCTCGATTCCATGTTCACCTTTGAGACGTTGTAACCTAGCTTCCAACGCCTGAATATCAACCCTATGATACGGATTCGTTTCCATGTTCACACCAACTTGATCGGCCAAGTTGGTGGCAGTTTTTGAAGCCTTCCCCGAAGAACTATCATTGTTAAGAAAACCTTTCTCCATCTCTCTAAAAACCCCACTAACAATCCAAACAATCGACCCACATAAGTACCAAACCAACAGCAACCAGCATTAACCAAAAAAGAACAAAAAGAAAACCCTAACTGAACGTTAGGGTTTTTAGACGCAACTCTAGTAATCTAACCAGGCCCCATGGTGGATGATCCAATCAATTCTAGTGAATTTAATCGGATCAACAAAGAACCAGTATTCCAATCGACCTAATAATTAAAACTCACCACCGACCCACGAGATATCAATGGCAAGGAATTAATAATTAGTTAGATGTAGTAATACCACATGCAATATATCACCGACCTATTATAACAATGACCAACAATAAATTAATTGATCAATAACGTTTGGAATCGGTAGGAGGCTAGATGAATCACCAATCCCTTAGGACACTTACGAGTTTTAATATAAGAATGACACACCATTCTTATAACTTACAAAATGAACCTACCAATAATGACAAAAGAAAATAAAACATTACAAAACTACTCAAGGAATGTACTTGAGCCTTCTAAATCACTATAGCGGTCCACCTACTTCCATGAAGAATCCTCCAACTTACACTCTCATGGATCATCAAATTGGCATTATAGTTCACAAATTCCACACAGCGGTTGTTGAGACTCTAAAACCACGGATAGGCAGCAAGCACAAACTCGCTCCAACGGTGCATGTTTAGATGCAAAACCGACTACAAATAAGAGTCACCAAGACAAACTTTCATGATGAAATCATAATCAATATGCCCAGAAATAACGAACCAGGTTCTAGCGGCACATCGAAACACTTCACCAACAAACCACACGTCATAAATCATCATATTATAGACTTGAAAGACGAATTCAGCCCACACCACCAGGTCTAAGTAAATACGAATCAAATAACCAAAATGATAGGGTTAAAAACCTTAACTTCAAGTAATACTTATCACTAGACAAGCATGCCAAAACGAATCGAGTTGTACCAAATGGTACAACATCAGTAGCAAACCAAATACCCGTGCAATCAGCATACACCAATCATAACGACCAAAACAACACCAGGTCGTATACATACCAACACGCATCAACAATTAAGAACTGATAAGAACAAACCAAGGGAATTGTGCTTACAAGAATGCAAACAACAGCCCTACCTTCTATAATCATACATACCACTTGACCCAGACCAGCGAATTGTGCCCACAAGAATGCAAACACACCGATAATGATCAGCAAACACCAGGTCGAAGCAAACATAGCATAGGTTTTAACAAACCCTAACTTCCAATCACTCTCATAAACCCACATGCACATATATATCATCCAAAAAGGAACTTACCATCACCAAAATCCCAAACCAGAGATTACATGTAGTCGAACGAACAGTTAATAAATACTAACGAAACCCTAAAAAATAGGGTTCCATTAAATCGTTTACGCCCAGAAAACCATCATCTTGGTATGAACACAACAACCCACTAGATGATTCCCAAATAGGATAATCATTGAATGATATACGAGTATATCTTAAAAACGAATTCTGGATATACCAATGTGTAGCAGGCCAAAACGAATGTGCACACCAAGCAAAGAAACCCTAATACGGATTCGAAAAAATCAAAACCCTAAAAGGTATCTTCCAGCCGCCAATCAATACCCATATGAATCAAAGATTAAAGGCAGCGATTAAAAATAGGAGACGGTTTAAAAACCCTAAGAAAACGATTTCACCAAAACGAATCTGATAATACCGAGTGAATTAAGGTTAAAAACGCCAATATATGGAGAAATCCGATGAAGAGGATAATGAAAATTGATACCAGCCACCCTCAATAGAATATTAATAACCTAATCGTATTGCATACCCTTCAAAGAAGAGTAGAGAGGACGAATTTGGTATGAATATTGGCCGGAAAAATAAGGAGGGTGGCGGCTGGAATTCTCCACAAGGGAGAGAGAATTTTAGGGGTTTAGTAAATGGACTAATTGGATGATGTATGACAATACTTGAGGTTAAGAGTGCAATTTTTCAATATGAAGGGCCAAAATTTGACAAGTAATGATAATTATTAAGAAAGCAAGTGCTATTTGTCAAATAAAAGGGATAAACATGCAATTTGTCAAAGACAAGGACCACTTATGTCATTTTTTGAAACTTGTTTTAGTAGGTTTAAATAGATGTGCGATTTGTCCATTTGAACTTTTCCAAAATCATCAAACCTCAACACGCACTTGTATTTTCTCTTAAATAATTCATCACTGCGATTTGATCTATCGTTTCTCCATCCTAGGTATTAACTGAATTAAAGGCTCATTTCTTTATATTGATAATTTGCATTTCATCATTTGTCTAATCCATTATCTAATTGCAATGATTTAGGTTGATTTCATACATATCCCCTATTGCTATTTAGGTTTGTTATCCTTTTTTTAATTGTGATTACTGGGTTTAGGTTAGATATTTATGTATTTGACTATTATTGATTATAATTATCCCCCTCATGAATCTTTTTCCCCAATTCTGTGTGACGATTATTTTTAGCTTGATTGCGTTTTACGCATCATTGTGATGATTAGTTTAAATGTGTTGGTACAGTCTTGTGTTTGATTAAGTGTGTTTTGGACACAATTTGGTAGATGCGTTTAAGTGTTTGATCTTGCCTGTGATTTATCAAGAAATTGATTGAATGCGTTTCTGGGTTTGTATGAATGTTCTTGGTAGCGAGTTGAGTTGCTATTGGATGCGTTTTGGATAAAATGTTCTAGAATGCGTTTTGGTAGAATTATGCTTGGATGCGTTTTGGATTGATGTGCCTGGTTGCGATTTGATACATATTCTTAGATGCGATTTGATTATGCAGGCTTGATTGCGATTTGGTTAAATTAATCTCGGTGCATTTTGTGTTAAATCGCAGTTCATGCGGTTTGACGAGAAATGAATATTTTATATTAAATGTGGGATCCACCATGACAATATTTTATTTACTATGATTTGCCATATCGATTGCGTTTTGTCTCATGCGACTTGGTTCGATCGTTTTGTTAGAGTTATGCGTTTTGACCTAATGCGGTTTGACCGGTGCGTTTTGACTTTATGCGATTTGACTGATGCATTTTGACCCGGTGCGGTTTGTCTTAATGCGTTTTGACCTAATGCGTGTTGATCTTGTGCGACTTGGTATTGCGTTTTGTAAAGTGAGTGTTGTCTTTGTGCGATTTGATGGTGGGCGATTTTTCTGCGATTTGATCTTGTCCCTTGAGTATTTTGTGATGCGTTTTGTCCCCAAATGTCCTATAATTGTGGCTATGTGACCTCTAGAGATTTATCACATTTGACTTGATCATCACAAATTGACAAAACAGAGTTTTGTGTAACTTGTAATGGTGATCAATGTAACATAATCCTGGGAGTGTCCCATATATCTTTAAGTGCTTGATATTCTATGACTTTTATTAGGATTTCCAATGCTTTGATGCTCAATCTCATATGTTCCTATCGTCTAAACTGTTGTTTACATCTAACATTATAATCCTGCAAATATCTTTCTTTGTAGATGTGATTAGTACAGATACCATGGCTGACATCATTGCATCGATTATCCAAGCCACTCCGCCCCCCAAGCACACGTATTGATGATGAAATTCTCCCTTATGATGACCGGGTGCCTATTGGGAAGAGCAACTGCTTTATAGACGTGGATAAAACCCAACCTAACCCCATCTACAAAATTGCTTTAGACATACTGAAGAACACTACCTTCTTCGGTGCTCTTACATTACGCTCCACAATCCTATCGATCTACATTCAACAATTTTGGGATACAGTCAAATGGGACAAGATCACTGCAGTGTACAGCTGTCAACTTGATGATACATGGTATGAACTCACCAAGAACACAATCCGTGAAGTCCTTCAAATCACTCCAGTAGATCCAACTCAATCATTCACTTCTCCACTAACCAGTGATGAATTGATCGAGTTCATCACTGACTTGGGATATCCGCGTGTCATTAACAAGATCTCTGCAGTTATTACTAATGAAAATTTTCAACCATGGAGGGCAATCATTACCATTCTTAATCTATGCCTTACTGGTAAAACATCTGGGTTTGAAAGACCAAGGGCCCCAATTCTGCAAATCTTGTGGGGAGTGGTGAATCCAACAAACATTGATTATGCTGAATGAATCTGAGAAGAGTTCACTCTATCGATTCACACTTTCATTTCTGACAAGGATAAAACTGCACAAAATATCAAAGGGAAGAAAATGGTGCACAAGTGGGTGATTCCTTGCATTAGATTTTCTAAGCTCATAATCAAGCATCTTTAGGCCAAGCATCGATTCAATCCATGGATCGAATCGCTCTTCATCTTGCCGACTCAAAGCACATTCTTGGTGTCAAGTTCATTGCTAAGGGTTCTACTCAGAAATCTTTGGCAAGGCAATTCTGACAGACTCATCACAGACGATATTCTCAATGCAAAGTATTTCCAAGATTATGTGAAAAAATCAACAAAGACTGTCACCGGTGAATCACCCAATCCAACACCAACAAAATCAACTAAAAAATCATCTAAGTCATCCATGCCGGCCTTCCCAAGAAAGGACAAGAAAAATCTGCTATTGCTGATCCATCCATACAAGGCAAGAAGAAAAGAAAGGGTGGATCAGGCAAAGGAAGAGGGTCCAAGAAACCAAGGACCGAATTGGCTCTTAAGGATATTGATGACATCAATCTACAAGAGGGCATTGATGCCAGTCTGAAGGAACAAGAGGAGTCGGCGAGACGACCAAGGAAGGGTGTGATAATAAGTGAACGAATCGAGTTTTTGGGTAAAGGGAGTAATCCTGCACTCGGTAAAATATATTAACCAAAAAATTTAAGTACAACGGATGAGTGAATCTCTCACCTCGGCCCGTTACATGGGCAACAAACACACACTAAAGTGCACTAACCAAACAAATTACATAAGAAAGACATGCCAATCTTATGAACTACCAAACAACCAACTTTACTTCCTACCACGACCTAAGAGACTAACATCATACATGTCACACATATCCTCCAAGTGTCTCGGTAGATCGTGACTTGCTCGACATAATCATCAAAATATTCAAGATCAAAACCCCACCACCCCGAAGCCAAAATGACGCCATAGGGTTATCTAGCTCCAAAACCTCATCCTCGTCCTTTGTCGAGCAGGTCACATTCCGACTTTAGAAAGCGGATTACTTACCTTGGTAGCGGAAGAATTCACATTCTCCTGAGGCTTAGAAGCCGCACCAATATCAATCTGAGAGTCCTTCCCGAAAACCATCAATACACCTTCCTTAGTAGTACGAGAAGACTCCCGGTCTTCGCCACGTCGATAGTAGAATCAATCACGATGCTTGGGATGCCCATGTCATCTTCCACCTCAAGAGTCCCAAAGAGTTAGATGTAATGTGGTGTACTTTAGCATTAACACTAGCATTTCTTTGGTGTCTTCGTCTTTACAACATATACCTACTTCCTAGGTGCAAATCTAGGACCCTTACCCATATTAATACCACCGTCATCTGCGTACCTTTAGGTTTGGCTTTCCGATTCGCACCACCTTAAAACCATCATCGGGTTCCTCCACATTAGAGGTGGGAGGGACATCATTTTGCTCCTTTAAACACTTAGGACAACAATCGGTAACATGTCCAAACACTTTACATTCCGCTTGCGGTGTGGCGGCTTCCATTCATATTCCACCTTAATACTTGCCGTAATAAAACCACTATCATCCTTTTAGGGATCGCCATAGTCACCACATGTTTAAGCTCGATTCGGATGATAATTCCACAAGAGCACGTGCAAAACTAATGCGACCCATGAATCAACACACATGGAACTAGTAAAGCATCTAGCATAATCGACACCCCACTTGAGTAGCAATTAAGCTCAACCCATCTTAGAATATGCAAGTAATGGAACATTATGCAATTTAATCCAAGCGGAACTCTAGTTACCTCACTTTTGAACAATAGCACATCGAGTCCATTTAGTGAGAATGAGAGGAGAATGCGAATAATCCAAGGGCCTCGTTGAAGAACATTCTCAACACCCTCTTTAGAATCGAATTTAAAGAGAAAACACCATCATCATTCTTCATAAGTTTCTTAAAACCAAACTTCCCCACGTGTTGGTGACGTAGTTACAACCAAAGGAAAAGCAACATTCTTGCCAACAAAGAAGCCAACAAGTGTATTTTCATAGCGGTTGAAAACACCTCCATAGCGACCTTTGGGCACCGTAATCATAACGGTGAATGAGATGTGCATTGAAAATCATGATACCAGAATCTGAGTTACGTCACTCCCTTCCAGATGTTGAAGGAAAAGGTAAAGGAAAGGCAGCTGAGGACGTTGTACAAGTTACAGAGACACTATTGACTATTTCTTATCCAGCTCCCAAGACCACTACCAAATATGTACTCCATAAACGAACAACAGAATCATCTTCTGCTAAAGAGCCCAGTGGAGCTGAAGGGGAACGCTCTCCAACTCCTGAGATCAATGAAGACTCCAGTAAGACAGAGTAAGACACTCAGGAAAATGAGGGTGGAAATGTTGATATGCTTGAACAAGAGGTCCAGACGGACACTGTTACTAAAACAGGTACCATTGAGAAGTCAGAATCAGGGGACAAGGAAAAAGTGCATGGTGTTCAAGATAGTGGGATAGCAGTAGATGAGTTTGTAAAACAAGCCTACCCAAATCTCCAGGAAAATCTCAAGCTTAGGACAGATGATCAAGAGATCTGAATGAAACACACAACTCTTACGAAATCCTATCTTCTCTTAAAAACCTTGAGTAAGATTTCAACTATGGTGACCAATTCGTTATTGATAAACCGTCAGATGCTAAAGCTGATAAAACAAAAGAGGAAAAGAAAGTTGTATCCATGTTTTCTGTCACCATTCAACAAGATACATCGTCCATTCCACCAATGTCGGTTCCAAAACCAACTCCTTCAGCAACAACTCCATCAACTGCACTTCCACCGCTCGTTACAACCAAAGCTACAACAAAAACCGTTTCCTGAACCATCATTGATACAAGTGAAACAACTACCCCACCACCATCACCACCTAAATGAAGAAACATCGAGCAACAACCGAGCGATGCTCAAACCTCTTGAAGCCCTCGAGAAGCAAAAGCTATGGGACAAAGTCAAACATCATGATCTATGATTGTCAAAGGCGGCGTCTCGGCCGACCATGAAGTTTAATGCTATTGAAGTGAAAGTTAAAGAAGCGGTCGAATGGGCTATGAAAGCTCCTCTGTATACAAGATTCAAAGACCTCCCTACATCGGATATGAAAGTAATTCTACAACAAAGGATGTATGAGACTGATGAATACAAGGAGCACGAAGACCATACGCTAATTTACAATGCTCTTTAGAAATCGATGGATCGAGATAACTATGTGTAGTACTTGAAGGATATTGGTGAACGACACGAAAAGAAAAGGAAAAGATATGATCTATCAAAATCACCATCAGGAACTCCTAAACTACCACCCCTCCTCCTCCTCCTGGTGGTGCAGGTTCTTCGGGAACATGTGGATCGTCGGGTAATTTAGACACTACAAAGGCTAATCCACGGTTCCTACTCCACCGTCATCAAGTCGACAGGGATCCACAGGTTGGCCAAGGCTCTCACAAGATCGCTAAAATCTCGACCTACCGCTCGCACAACTGTTGGCTCAAGATTCACACCAACCTTCTCTTCCATTCTCGAAGATCAATAAATGAATGAAGAATCGATTCTTAGTCAAGAGCCTGATTCAGACGAAGAGGATGTTTCCTCCAGACATATTCCTAAGGTTACTCATAACGATAACTGGTGGAAAACATTCATGGGGGAAGATGGTGCTGAAGATTCTAAGTCATCGTGGTCTACTCCAACCAAGGCGATGACTCAAGATTGGTGGAAGGAAGAATGACCGGAAACTCTAGAGCCTACATGGACCATTCCTGCATCTGATCTCATCACTCCAGACAACAACCCGGCAAGCACCATCACTGCCAACTATGTTGCCCCACCGAAGGAAACTTTTCTGAATGTAACTAGGGACATGGGAAGTTTCATTAAATGATTCTGCGAGAAGCAAGGGATCTCAAAGCTCACATCAAAGGATCTGGAAGGCCCAGCCTATGATATTGAAAAGGTCTTCCATCCAGACGCGGCTCACTTGCAGTACCAAATGGAGGAGTGTTACAAGTTGTTAACTTATCAAGTGGACGAGAGTATGCTCAATTTAAACGTCCACAAACCTCTTCCACTAGGAGGTCCACCTGGTGAAGTAACTATCAAAACTGACTTCTTCTTCAATAAGGACCTGGATTATCTACGTGTCAGGAACAAAGGAAGCAGGCATGCTCTATCAATCTCTAAAATGGAGGCTGCCTACTATCTCGATGCTGGTTTAGAATAGATGGTTCCAGTCAATTTGGGCTGAAAAAGAGTATGAGTATGACATTGCTGCTTCTTATGGTATCTCACATTGGTTGTTCAACAAAAAGCGCTTCTACATCAATAGACACGGTGCAGAGAAGAGTCGTAGGGTTGTTCGAACACAACTACGTATCTTGAGTGTAGTTAGTGTAGAGATCTTTCCTATGTACGGATACGATTACTTGAAGAAGATTGTCATCCGAAGAACTGATCAGAAAGACAATGTAATATAATAGAATGACTTCAAGAATATGTACCCCAACAATTTCGAAGATCTTTATCTGTTAAATCTTCAAGGACACCTTGATCACCTACCCACTCATGAAAAGAAGTCTCTTTCTGCAGTAGTCAACATATGGATTAGAGGTTTAGTCATTCGACAAAGAGTTGGTGACTTTTAGCTTGAAATGGAAAGTTACCAGACTCAAGTCAATCTAACTAAGCCTCGATGGGAAGCTACAGGATTCGAATAAAGCATGAATTCTCAATAATTGATTCTCCACGAGCGGTTATCTTCACTGAAAATATGGGACACGGATGCTCATGAGGCTTTGTGAGCTATACAAATTCAGCGATGGTACTCTTCGTCAAATAGAAGAAGCTCTGGATTACCGGGTTAAGGAGTATTAGCTCAAGATGAGACCAGGAACGAGTACAAGGTTTTGGACTGCACAAGATGAGGAAAGGAGTGAGGCCTTCATAGCTGCTATCGGGAAAAGGCTCAAGACTCAGAGAATCTTCCAAAGTTTGGAAAGCTTTGTAGGCTGAAGAGTTCATGACGGGCATTACAAGCTTCTATAGAGAACTGAATGATTATATCCTCTCTGTGGTTGTTATTATCTCAAACATTTATGTGTGGTGTAGTGTTGTAATATGAACATATATAACTATGCAGTATATAGTAGTGTTAGGTTTGTGGCTTGTAGTCTCCCTCTCAAATTGAGGGGGGGGGCATTTTCTCTAGTTTTTCTAACATATTTAAATCACTTGGGATCCAAAATCTCAAAGGATTTGAAACTTTTGATCAGGGGAGAAAATGTGATATAAATATTAAATCTAATAAAATGTGATCTTTTATGACTCAATGTACAGGCTACTCTCCCATATGTGCTAAACATTTTAAGTTATTGATGCACATATTGAGGGTGAGTATTTGAAAATTCTTATAAAAACTATCAAGGTACTAAAGCATCAACGTTTTATCAAAAGTACCTTGATTGATTTTAAATTGTTTCCTATAGCAATTGTGATCATGGAAAGTGCTTCAAAACACTCCGTCCTCCATGTGTTAAATTATCTCAAAATCCACGATGCACATGTTGAGGGAGCATTTATAAAAACTCAAGCGAACATTTCTTCCTCCATGTGCAAAATAATTTCAAAAGCCTACGACATGTTGAGGGGAGCATTTATGAAAGATCAAAACTATTGAGGTACAAAATTCTTTGATTTCGTATCACAAGTACCTTGATTGATTTTATAAATGATTTTCATTTGGGTTCAAGATAGAATGAACTGTCCCACAAGACCGACCATTTTACTTTATGAATTGGATTTATAAGGTTAGGTATTAGTTCCCATGATCCTGCCAGAGCCGGAGGGATCTACCCAGGGACAATCCACCAGATAGTGTAGAAGTCCTTAGGTATGATGAAAAAAGGAGAAAAGTGAGAATACGGGAAGAGTGCCGACTGAGATAGAGTTAGGACTAGAACAAACCCAACAAGATTCTAGTGATGAAATCTTGGTAAGCACTGAAGGGGTTGAAGAATGAAAAAGAAATGAAAAGTGAAAAGGTTGAAAAGAAATAGTCCTCCAATAATTCAAGCTTAGGGCATGGGTTCAATACATACGCTACTGGTGGTTACTAAGGTAACGCCGGTATTGAAGACAAGACGTCATTTACCCAGTGACGCACTGCACTAAACTTCCCAAGCTACTCAAGTTTTCTTAAAAGGACTTGTTTCATTCTCACGGGGAACCTACATAATCTATCGACATTCTCTTATAGATTGTTGATATTAAAGAAGGAGACCTTCTCCCTAGTCTCCACTCAGGAAACCAAATTGCACTATTGAGTCTAGAGCCAAGAGATCACAATAAATCTTATTAGGACACACAATTCATGAAGACTTGCTGTTTCACACATCATGGAAAGTAAGATTATATATTGAGAGTCCTACGCATTATCCTTGTGGTATTGCTAGAACATCCGTGTGATATGTAAAATATTCACGATGAAAAGCGAATTCCAGCCGCCACTCCCTTTATTTTTTCTGGCCTAATCAACCTCTAAAACGCCTCTCTACCTTTATGGTATGCAATCGTTTTATGTTGTATATTCACAGGAGTGGTGTGCGTGGTATTCGTTCCTAGATCTGTTCGCAAGAAACCCTAATTTACGATATCTACTGTCATGATTTTTGGTTTTAGGGTTTTGCTTGGTAATCGGTTAACGATTAGATGTTATGTGTTATCCTTATTAATCGTTAGTCGGTTATTATGGGCAATCAATATTATCCCTAACCGCCTGTCCTATCTATTTATCTTATGCGTTCTTCGCTGGGATTATTGGGTAGCGATCGATTGGTTTAGGTTTGTGTTTCAAGAACAAAACCATAATTTTAGGATTTCGTATTTTTTGATTTGATTGGCCTTTGATGTGGATCTGGTGTTGCTGTACGTTCATCTATATATCATGTGTTTTGCAAGTTGGATTGTTTTAATCCATTCAATCCTGTATGTCGATTTTGTGATCGTTGCTATTATGGTTTGTCGTGTTATCCATGTTAGTGGGCTGAGAGAGTGATGGTGTTGTTGCTGTTAGTGTTCCGTATGGACGATGGATTTGGGTTGTTAGGGTTTCATTATACCCTTTGTTCGTTAGTCCGATCCGTCTTTTATGGCTTCATTATTTGGATTGATTATGCGTGTTCTATGTAAGTTAGGGTTTCGTTTACCCTATTGCTATGATTATTGCGGCCTGTTCTTTATGTTGTACTTGGTGTATTATATTGATGGGTCGCTTATAATTATTAATGTTTCTTGGATCTGTTCCTTCGGATCTTGGAATGTTTCGGGTTGTTAGGGTTTATCATTAATAGTCATCGGTTATTTTGGTATTTCTGGTTTATCCGTTGATGGCTCGAAAAACCCTAGGTGGAGTTTATGGTTGTGTCTCGACATGATGCACGTTGTACCATAATATGATGTGTGTCACCTTGTATCATTTGGCTGGAGGGTTTGTTTATGAATTCTAATCTATACGTTCCCACTTGTGATCAAGGTACTACGGGAAGTGTGATCTTTAGTGGATCTTTGATGGTTCGGTGTAGTATATTGGTGTGGTTGGTGATTATCTACCATTGTCAAGGTTGCTTCGAGGTATGTCTGGACTACTATGACGACTTGTGAAGATTCATGGGTGTCTACTTGCTTAGCATTTTATTTGATTTATATAGTCGTTGTAGTTTGATGTTCAAGTATTAGTTATAAGTGTTTTGTCACGCTTATAATTTGGTTAGTAGTTGTGTCTGCTAGGGAAGTTATAGGAATGTGTTCATTCTTATATGTGTGTCTGTAAGTGTCCTAAGGGACTGAGATGAAGAAAGTCACCCTCATCCTTTGTACTTCAACATTTTTGGTGTAATGCATTTTACCAGGGTGAAAAATCCCTTTTACCTCAAAAAAAATATTCACGATGAAAATGGAAATCCTTCTAGAGCCAACATCAAACAACTCTTGGTGGGTGACATACGAGATCTCTCAAAGATCATGCGTAACAACTGGATAGAAACAATGGGGCAATTCACTCTTGAATAAAACTTAGTCCAGGTTATGAACTGATGGATACTAACGTGAATGCTTCTGAAAAGGTGCCTAATGATGGAAGATCGTTTGCTAACGTACTAAACCCGGAACGTGTTACTAAGAAACTTAACTTTCGACAACTGGTGAATGAGCATCATATTGCTAATCATGATACGGTTCTCCCAAAAGTCATTATGGAGGTATCTTGGTAGTTATGACAATACTCTTGTTGGTTTCTTCGTTGGTAAGAATATTGCGTTTCCTTTGGTTCAAAACTACGTCACTAACACGTGGGGTAAGTTTGGGTTAAAGAAACTTATGAAGAATGACGATGGTGTGTTCCTCTTTAAGTTTGATTATAAAGAGGGTGTTGATACTGTCCTTCAACGGGGCCCTTGGATTATTCGTAACTCTCCTCTCATCCTTACTAAATGGACTCCTGATGTGTTATTGTCTAAAAGTGAGGTTACCAAAGTTCCCGTGTGGATTAATTTGCATAATGTGCCATTACTTGCATAATCGGAGGACGGGTTGAGCCTTATTGCTACTCAGGTGGGTAAGCCGATTATGTTAGACGCTTTTACTAGCTCCATGTGCGTTGATTCATGGGGTCGTATTAGTTTTGCACGTGCTCTTGTTGATTTATCATCAGAATCTGATCTAAAACATGTGGTGACTATGGCGATCCCTAAAAAGGACGATAGTGGTTTTACAACAGCCAATATCAGGGTTGAATATGAATGGAAACCTCCACATTGTGCTGAATGTAAAGTGTTTCGGCATGTTAATGCTTGTTGTCCTAAGAGTACTAAGGAGCTTCATGATGTAGCTCCTACCTCGTCTTTGGAAGAGCCTGATGATGGGTTTAAGGTGGTGCAGAATCGGAAAGCCAAACCCAAAGGTACGAAGATGTCTAGTGGTATTAATATGGGTAACGGTCCTAGATTTGCTCCTAGGAAGCAGGTATATGTTGCAAAGACGAAGACACCGGAAGCTGCTAGTGTTAATGCTAAAGGTACACCTATTACTACGTCTAACTCTTTTGGGACTCTTGAGGTGCAAGATGACACGGGAATCCCAAGTACTATGGTTGATTCTACTACTGATGAGGCAAAGATTGGGAATTCTTCTGGTTGTACTAAGGAAGCAGGTATGGATGGTTCTCGGGGGAAGGAATCTCGTATTGATATAGGTGCGGCTATTAAGCCTCCGGAGACTATGACTTCTTCTGCTACTATGGTAAGTAATCCGTTTTCTAAAGTCGGGAATGTGACTTGTTCTCATAGTGAAGAGGATGAGGTTTTGGAGTCGGATAACCCTATGGCGTCATTCTTGGCTTCTGGGCGAGGTGGAGGATTTGAGCTTGAGGATTTTGATGATTATGCTGCTCAAGTCTACAATTTACCGGGACACTTGGAGGATATGTGTGACATGTATGATGTTAGTCTCTTAGGTCGTGGTAGGAAGTAAATTTGGATGTTTGGTAGTTCATAAGATTGGCATGTCTTTCTTATGTAATTTGTTTGGTTAAAGTACACTTTTAGTGTGTGTCTGTTGCCAATGTAATGGGCCGAGGTGAGAGATTCACTCTCATCCGTTGTACTTAAACGTTTTGGTTAATATATTTTACCGTGTGCGGATTACTCCGTTTACCCAAAAAATGAATTGATGGATACTTTGGGTAAAACCTTTCAATGTGCTCAAAATTGTTTTCCATCACATCGAATGTGCATTAATGATTACAAACAAAAGTGTTTTGAGTGAAGCCTAATTTAATTCATAAAACCTTTGTCATATATCAAAAACTCACGTATTTAGCAATACGCGATTGTTTATCAAATCTATTTCTCATCGATCGGTGAATATCAATTGATTCACTTCACTCCGTCTGATGCGCTTTGAGATCCTTCGGTTTGAGAGCGGCTAGTACAAGCTGAAACCGTGTCAAGGAGATTCTTAGGAATACTACGATCACAAGCAATATTTTTACTCATCAACGGGGAACCGTGGTTCTTTCAACCATTTACAGTGAAAGTGAACAAAGACACTTTCGTGTGGTTCTTGGGAGAATATTTCTTCTTCCGTCACTTTTTGGTTATAGGTTTTAGGTTTTGAGTGAAAGTGGGGAAGATGGAATACGGTTTTGAGATTATAGGAGGTTAGGGAAAAAGAATGTCGAATATAGGGGTGTGATTGGAGAAAAGTTAGGGCCAATTATGGGTGATTAGTTGATGATTAGGAGAAAATATTTTTTACCTTATATCAAAAACATAGGTGTATACAAATAAAAATAAAATTTCGTCCTTAATTATTTATTTATGTCGTGTGATAGCTGCATATGAAATAGAGGTGTCGACTTAGTTGTAGCTTAGGTTATAGTTTTAGGTGTCGCATAATGTATCTTCACAAAATTCGTATTCAAGGTTCTCC
Organism: Chrysanthemum lavandulifolium; assembly: GCA_022545495.1. Taxonomy (NCBI): domain Eukaryota; kingdom Viridiplantae; phylum Streptophyta; class Magnoliopsida; order Asterales; family Asteraceae; genus Chrysanthemum; species Chrysanthemum lavandulifolium. The sequence continues at coordinate 171,425,635 of CM040241.1, read as the reverse complement.
ATTGACTCATATAATATCACATCAAAAATTTTAGTGATGGTGTATTAAAGGTTCATATTATATGATGGAATTTAGGAAATGGGAAATCAGGTTATTACAATTCTTCTCCTCTAAAAAGAAAATTTCGTCCTCGAAATTGGAAAGACGTAAAAGTAGACAAAGACGTAACAAATCGCGAAAGAAATGCCAATAGTCTCACGCTCGGAGAGGTTCTTCCAAAAGAATCTTCACAAACGGAAATAGTTTTTCTCTCATGACTCGATTCTAACAACTAGGATAGCCGCAGGCTCTTTACAGAATACAAATCATAATAAATCTGATCCAACGAATTTGAAACAATTAGGTGACAGATGATAGTTGAAATCCCTCAAAGAGATACATGAAACACGTATGCACATGAGACAAATACTGAAGTAGTGTTAACGGAAGGAAAACTTCAACAAATCAAACCATATTCCGAACGGAACAAGGAACTTGCTAATCATCAGAGAATCACATGCGAATTATCAAACATATCAAGATTTTCATAAAGAGATGGGTAACATATTCGTCTTGACGGTCAATTGAGCACATATCGAATATTAAAGCGTGCGGAATGTGAAATTGAGTGGATAAGATGCCCGCATTCGAGAATATCATCAAGGTGACGAATCACGGATATAATTCTAATTTATCTAACGTACTAAACTCATGCACTTCTCAAGACATCGTATGATACCAATAAGTTAAAGTCATATGATCTCGGTATTATCACGTTGATCAGACATCATAATACTTGCATCATATAAACATGCCCTTATTGCCATCATAGTCTATCCTGAGTCGTGACAAAATAAACTACTAATACCGAGTCAAATCAAATTCACATATTGGTGATATACAGTTCATCAAATCAAATTCCAAAATTTTTTTAGAAGACTAAACGAAAACTTACCAATCCATGGAAAGAATGAAGGTGGCTGCCTTACTTAAGAAGGTTCCTTATGACTCATTTACGGCGATCCAAAAGCAGTCTCAAGCTCACACGGTGCTAAAATATCACCGTCGATCTTCACGATATGAATCACATAAACAAAATAGATGATAATCGAAATCTCTCAAAGAGATATGGGTGAAGTATTCGAAATGTCAAATAAAAAAACTTGAAATTCAAAATGAGTTCGAACAAATAAAGGAAAAGTAATATCGGTCAAAATCACATAACAAACTATCAAAGTATCTCAAAGCGTGATGAAACAAATGAGAGGACAATGAATCACGGTAGTTCTATCTTCCACTATTCTCGGGATAATCATGGGCCGATGCCCCACAAACCACACGGAGTGGATGAAATCTTCTCGGCATCTCTTCCCTGATAAGACGACTTGGCTGAACTGCTGACCATTTATACGCCCAAATTCCTGGTAGTAGTTCCTCCGCCTATCAACAATATGCCGGTCGTAGTTCTCCTTCTCGTACGCCTTCTGTGTGCCTGCTTGTTAAATTTTACATCCGTCTTTGCTCCCCTTTTTGCTCTGTCCAGCTCTTTCCTACAGCATCTTGATGTTTCCTTCAGCGTCGCAATACTTCAATGATCTTCTCAACACAAGCAATTCTGTCTTCAATTAACTGGAGTGGCAGCTGTACTAAACAGACGTGGCTTCTTCACGAACCTCTCTATCTCAGTAACTATTGTAGCAACTCCGGATCCGAATACCATCATCAAAAGCCAAAGAATCAAGTTTTCTATCTCACTATGGGCGATTCCAGCCACCATTCTCCCATCTAATCCCGGCCTAAATTAACCCTCTTAACCGCCTCTCTACTAAAATACGATCTCTGATTCGTGTTCTTGGTATGCAATCGGTTATAGGGTTGTGTTTTTTTGAGGTGGTTTGCTGCGTTTATCTGCCAAAACCCTTATTATACTTTAACTTGCACCATCGTTTTTTTAGGGTTTTGGATCTTCACATATTTGATCATATTTATTTAATGTTCATGTCGGTTTATTAATCAATTTTGATTATATATAACGATCTGATGGTTTCTATAAGTCGGTTTGATATTCATTATAAACTTTGCCGATTTAGGGATTTGGATGGTTTTCTTTAAGTCGATTTGATTATCCCTTTAAAACCTTTGTCGACTTAGAGATTGGGGTATGTTTATGATGCTTTAACGTTATAACCGAATTTTTTTAGGATTTTGTTTACGATTCGTATTGAGGGTAAACCCTTTCTAGGGTTTTGTTCATGCTTGATCTTTGTATGTTGGTTATGGTTCGTACTGTTTGGAGGTTCTTGTTCGATTATTGGAAGTGGGTTGAGAGTGAAAGTTTTATTGCGTTTATGGCGCTTGGATCCCTAATTCTATGAAACCATTAGGTTTATTATTTTTAATCTGCTATTACGATTGGTTTACATGTTAGGGTGTTTACACCCTATATCACTGGTTTGATTCATACTACATTAAGACCTGATTGATGTTATGCACTGTTATTTCCTGGTCTGGTGTGCGAAGGACTTGGATGTTAGGGTTCGTTCAGACCTATGTTCGAGTACACTTAATGCTATGGCTTGGGGCATCATTGTGATTAATGATTCATTCTTTTTGGCTTCGAACTGGTATGTTTGTGAAAAACCCTAATTCTCTCTCTCCCCATGGAGAATCCGGCCGCCCCTTCCCTCTCATCAATCCGTCCATAACCCTCTCCTAAAACGCCTCTCTATTTTTTAATTTATTGGTTCAGGTTCGTTTTGATCCTGTTCTATTTCATTAATTGATATGCAATCGTTTCTAGGGTGGGGTATTATTCAGGAAGGCGGTGAGTTGTTTTCTTCATCATTATAACAATTCGAGCGATCAAATAATCCTAATCGGCTGCTATTTTTTCTCCTTGGTCGTTTGGGTTATTATGTGTCATGCTCATGTGCTTAATGCAAAACCCTTTCTAGGGTTTCTTTATTGTCATTCGATTCTTCTTTGGTGATGTATATATCGAGTTACTCCATCGAATGGAACCTTTTTAGGGTTTCGTTATATTGCTTCTTGGTATATGTTATGGTTGGTGATCGTGGCATGTTTTTAACATGGTGCGATCGATTTAGATAATTGAGCGTCAACCTTTGCAAGGGGTTGTTTGGATGTTCTAATCAAGATGTTTATGCTATGAGCGTGGGTTTAGAGATAGAAGTTAAGTTTTAGGGTTCTTATTCAAAAACTCTATTATTGGTTAATTGATCCTGCTGCTATAGATTATCATGTTGCGGATCATTTATGGGTATGTTAGGGCTTAGACCCTATTATTGGTTCGATTGGTGGGTTTACGTTATGGTTATGCTGCTGATCGATGTACATTTAAGCTAGGGGTCGCCTTAAACCCTAGCAATTGGATCGTATCACAGACATACTATCTTGTGATGTTTGTTACTGGAAGTTAGGGTTGAAACCCTATTGTTGATGTGCTTCTATTCATCTGGTTTAGTTCTTGCATGCCAATTGTTGATGGATAGTAGATGCGACTGTGTAAGTCATGGGTTTTCTTCGTAATCGTTGCTTATTCTTATTGGTGTTCGGTTTTGCATCTAAACATACACTTTTGGAGCGAGTTTATGCTTGCTGCTCTATCCGTGGTTTTAGAGTCTCTCACCAACCGTTGTGTGAAATTTGTGAACTGAATTCACATTTGGTGATCCATGAGTATGGAAGTTAAGATGTTCTAGAAGTTGGAAGTTGGGGTTTGCTAAACCCTAGTGTTTGTCGATGGCAGGTTGTGTTAACTCTTGGTTGCATTTAGATTTGCATTTAGCAACATATGGTTTACAAAATCGTGTCATGGTGTTCATCTTTGTCTCATGTTTGTGGGACAAAGAAGATGATTGAAGTTCTACGATGACTAGGCCTTGGTGCTACATTAGTGAAGCAAGCTTTTATTTCATATGTTTGTTCACTTGTATAGTCATGGTAGGTTGTTTGTTTTCTTTTATAAGTTATAAGAATGGCATGTCATTCTTATATAGAGTTGATTGTAAGTGTCCTAAGGGACTGAGATGAGGGAGCCACCCTCATCCTTTGTACTTCAATGTTTTTGGTGTAATGAATTTTACCGGGGTGAATTAACCCTTTTACACAAAAAAAAAACTGGTATGTTTGTGTACGTATTGAATGGTTATGGGTAGTTAGCAGTTGATAACCCTATGTTGCATCGAATGGGTTGAATACATTTGATTTATTTTGATTTGCGACATGTTTTAAGGGTTTAGCAGCTACTATGTGCTTCCTCAATGATCACATGCGTGAAGGGCTGGTGTGCATTGATGGTATCTATTCTAATTTTTGTGTGATCATGTGAGATTTATGTTTTAAATGGAAGTTAAGTTTTTGGGGGCTCTTGTTCAAAACCCCATTCACACGTTATGCTGGAAGGTTGGGTCGATTGACCATGTTTATGCTTCAAAGTCGATTTTGCTACGGAAGTCACTCTTATTAGGTTATTAGATTATGCATTTTGCATAATACTAATAGAAGAAGCAATTGGTTGAAGTTGGAAGTTTGAATTACTATGACGATTTGAAGATTCAAGGATTTGTCTACTTGTTTTGCATTTTATTTTTATATATAGTCGTTGTAGTTTATGTTCAATGTTTGTTATAAGCGTGGTTTGTCACGTTTATATGAGTGTATGTAAGTGTCCTAAGGATCGAGGCGAGGAATCACCTCGCCCTTTACTAAAACGTTTGGTTAATAATATTTACCAAGGTGCGGGATTACTCCCTTTACCCAAAAAAAAAAAAAAAAAAAAAAAACTCGGGATCCGAATCACCATCTTCGATTCTACGAGTAGTCACCATCTAAACAATCGACAAAAATAATCCGCAAAGACAAATAGAAAAAATCAAATGTGGGAGGAGGAAGATCAAATCAGTGGAGACAAAAGAATATCAAAAACAAATCTGAACGAAAAGGTCTAACCAAACGGAATAGGTCAAAACAAACGGAAGCCTAATGTCTACCCAAATCCTCACAGGTCATAGCCTAAGCTCTAAGGGTCTCAAAACCTAGGCTCGATACCATCAATGTAACACCCCAACCCGACAAGCGTCCGAATATCACGGTATGGAGTCATATCAGAACATACTAATAAAATGCAAGCGGAAGTCTTATTAAATAAAATACCAAGTCATATAAACCAATGACTTACAAAGGAAAATACATAATCCAATATGTTTAAAAGATACGAAATATCAAAACAAATACTCTTCCAAAAGAGTCCGAAATAACATAAGTTGAACCATATTCCTTCATCGACCGTAGCATGAGCAGAAGTGTAAACATGGCGAGATCAACAAGTGAAGTGAACATCAATTATTATGCCAAACCGATAACATAAGCATCGAAAATACCAAACAGAAGTACAAACATGGTAGTCACAAATAGCAGGTAGATTACTAAATGAAATCATAGCCCACAAAATAACTGAACGAAGTATAACATGATAAACGGATAAATCAAAGGATGACATACTAGCATGGCAACTAGACGAATCAAATAGTTGCCTAATAGCATGGTAAGCGGATAATCAGATATTAGCATGATGACAAATGAATCATGTAACCACATACTAACATAGTAGACAGAGAAATCATGTAATCATATACCAACATGGTAAACAGATGGATCAAATAATCATATAATAACATAGTCAACACTTGAATCCAATAATCATATAATAGCTCGGTAAACAGATGAAGTGGTAATCTGGAGTATAAGCTTGCAGCCAACCGAAATAGAGTGAGAGCATAGTAAATCAAATGAACTGAAAACTGATTATAATAACCAAATGAACTGAAGCATGAGCCCGATAGTCAAACGAATCACATAAGAATACTGAGTGAATAAGTAGTCAATTGAATGACTGAATAAGCATAGCAAACAAATAAATCAGAATAACAGATAGTCACATAATAAACAAAATCAGAATGTTCCCACGAGCACCTAATACTAATGGAGATACTCCAATAGCCAAATCTAACAAATCACATATCATAACCCATATCTGCCAAATCATATCAAATCCAGTCAAATCATATCAAATCCACAAATCATATCAAATTGTACATGGGTAGCTAGCCCAATGTACCAAGCGTGAGGGTGTATTGCACACGCACCACATCCTGGGCTGAACTAAGTACCTAGGATGCATCCATACGCTCCCAGCAAAACAAATCAAATATACATATGCTAGTTTGAGACTGTACATACGTATTCATATTGGCCAAGTGCACACATATCATAATCATATTATAAGGGAACGCCGAGGACTAATGACACCACCCCAGATAGTGTCATGCCATTGGTGCATCAATGACATGGCCATGGTACCTCCATGGCTAGTTAGCTCAGGCAACCAAATAAAACGAATCATATCATATCCAACTGAACATAACTGAATACTATCAAAAAATGATCTCAAACAGATATCATATCAAAAGAATAACCAATTGAATATGAAATCAGATGATAATACCATAACAAATCATATCAAATCAAATCAAGGGGAATACGAATTAAATATCAAAATGGACAAGAGTCATGAGAGAAAAGAAGTGTCATTACTGAAATGACGGAATATCTGTACCTCAAAGTGTGTGCACGAGAGCAAAGCACACAAAGCCAATCCCTCTCCCTCTTCACAAGATCTACAGTAAATATACTCACATATCACCAACATATTCATTTTATAAGCTTCTCATACATTTATAAGTGTTTTACCTATTGATATCATCATTGTGTCTTTTATTTTCTTAACTTCACATATAGACCCATCAGAAATATTCCAAAAATTATAAGAAAATTCCCGGAGGTTCCCACATTAGTTAAGTAATTTCACAAATTTTGCAGATTTTATCTCAGAGAAAATAACTAAGACACAAAATAGGTTTTTCCAACAAAAACCCAGATTTTAACCCTTATGAAACTCAAGTTACAACATTCCCAAATTTGGCTTCCAAAACAGTCCCGGGTCAAAACCCGTATAAAGATAACACATTACGTGTTTTACTTACCCAAACGTACCCATGACCCATGTAAGCTACACAATCTGTTTTTATATCATTCTAACATGTTTACCATTTCATAATTTCTGCCTCATGAATTTTATACATACCCGTTTTAAGGTTTATGAACCAACAACCCGACACTCCACATGAAATCATAACTATTTTACTAATAAAACGACTTAGGGTTTTCTATTCTTGTGATACCATATTAATGACCATATTAACGAGATTAAGATCATGATAAAGTGAATTAGAGGGTTGAACAAACAGGGTGTCGAGACTAAACAAAAGTACATGGATCGAAGGTTTTATACCAAGTCATACGTTAATAGATTCTAGGGTTCTATAATACGTTAACTCGTTTATCACATGATTATCAACCGTACTACAACAGATTTAGATGAGCAAACATATTAGGTTCAAGAGCACATGAGTCAACTGAAAAAAACACAAGGATGATGGATACCTTGGTTAAATTTCATAAACAAGAACATAATACGAACAAGACTAACCCAGTCGACACCCTTATCAACCACACGATGACACACCAAACCTGAAAACCCTACCACCCCACCTGCTGATGCTGTTGTCACGTATCTCGTTGCTGCCCCAAATGTGCCCTAGAATTTCTTGGGAGAATATTTCTTCTGCCATCACTTTTTGGGTAGAGGTTTTAGGGTTTGAGTGAAAGTGGGGGAAGATGGAATACGGTTTTGAGATTATAGGAGGTTACAAAAAAGGAATGCCGAATATAGAGGGGTGATTGGAGAAAAGTTAGGGCCAATTATGGGTGATTAGTTGATGATTAGGAGAAAATACTTTTTACCTTATTTCAAAAACATAGGTGTATACAAATAAAAATAAAATTCCGTCCTTAAATATTTATTTATGTCGTGTGATAGCTTCATATGAAATATAGGTGTCGACTTAGTTGTAGCTTAGGTTATAGTTTTAGGTGTCGCATAATGTATCTTAACAAAATTCGTATTCAAGGTTCTCTATTGACTCGTATAATATCACATCAAAATTTTTAGTGACGGTGTATTAAAGGTTCATATTATATGACGGAATTTAGGATACGGGAAATCAGGTTATTACAAAGACGTAAAAGTAGACAAAGATGTAACAAATCGCGAAAGAAATGCCAATAGTCTCACGCTCGGAGAGGTTCTTCCAAAAGAATCTTCACAAACAGAAATAGTTTTATCTCTCATGACTCGATTCCGACAGTTAGGATAGCCGCAGGCTCTTTACATAATACAAATCATAATAAATCTGATCCAACGAATATGAAACAATTAGGTGACAGATGATAATTGAAATCCCTCAAAGAGATACATGAAACACGTAAACACACGAGATAAATACTGAGGTAGTGTTAACGGTAGGAAAACTTCATCAAATCAAACCAGATTCCGAATGGATCAAGGAACTTGCTAATCATCAGAGAATCACATACCGAATTATCAAACATATCAAAATTTTCATAAAGAGATGGGTAACATATTCGTACTGACGGTCAATTGAGCACATATCGGAAAATCAAAACATATCAGAATGTGAAATTGAATGGATAGGATACCCGCACGGTCGATAATATCATCAAGGCTGACGAATCACGGATATAATTCTAATTCATCAAACGTACTAAACTCATGCACTTCTCAAGACATCGTATGATCCCAATAAGTTCAAGTCATATGATCTCGGTATTATCACGTTGATCGGCGTCGTATTACTTGCATCATATAAACATGACCTTCGCCATCATATTCTATCCGGTCGTGACAAACTAAACTACTAATACCGAGTCAAATCGATTCACATACTAGTGATAAGCGGTTCATCAAATCAAAATCCAAAAAATTTTAGAAGACTAAACGAAAACTTACCAATCCATGGAAAGAATGAAGGGTGCATTACTTGAGAAGCTTCCTCATGACTCATTTCTGACGATCCAAAATAGTCTCGGGGCTCACAAGCGGTGCCAAAATATCACAACCGATCTTCTTGTCTGAATCAAATGAAAAAATAGATGATAATCGAAATCTCTTAAAGAGATATGAAGCAGAAGTATTACCGAAATGTCAAATCATAAAACTTAACAATTCAAGCCGAGTTCTGAAAAAATCAAGTAAAAGTATTATCGATCAAAATCACATAACAATATATCAAACTATCTCAAAATGCGTGACGGAACAAATGAGAGGACAACGAATCGCGGTAGCTCTATCTTCCACTATTCTCAGGATAATCATGGGCCCGATGCCCCACAAGCCACACGGAGCGGATGAAATCTTCTAGGCATATCTTCCCTGATAAGGCGACTTGGTGACTATGAGACCATTTATACGCCCAAACTCCTCGGTAGTAGTTCCTCCGCCTATCTGCAATATGCGGTCGTAGTTCTCACCTGCTCGTATGCCTTCTTTGTGCACCTTGTTGAATTTTACCTCCGTCTTTGCTCCTCTTGTTGTTACATCCGACTCTTTCTGCGGCATCTTGATGTTTCTGCTGACATCGCAATACTTCAACGATCTTCTCGAACAAACAATTTTGTCTTCAATTAAGCGGGTGGCATCTATACTAAGCGGACGTGGCTTCTTCACGAACCTCTCTATCTCAAAGAACTATTGTAGAAACTCGGATCCGAATCACCATCTTCGATTCTGACGATCACCATCTAAGCGATCGACAAACTAATCCGCGAAGACAAATAGACAAAATCAAATGTGGAGGAGGAAGATCAAATCGGTGAGAGACAAAAGAATATCAAAATCAGCTCGAGCGAAAAGGTCTAACCAAGCGGAATAGGTCGAAACAAGCGGAAGCCTAATGTCTACCCAATCCTCACATGTCATAGCCTAAGCTCTAAGGGTCTCAAAACCTAGGCTTTGATACCATAGTTGTAACACCCCAACCCGACAAGGGTCCGAATTTCACAGATGTGGGTCATATCGAACATACTAGCGGAAGTCTTATTAAATAAAATACCAAGTCATATAAATGAATGACTTAAAAAGGAAAAATACATATCCAATATGTTTAAAAGATACGAAATATCAAAACAAATACTCTTCCAAAAGAGTATGAAATAATAGGGGAGACTAGGATTGGTTCACTCAATGCTCCTACTCTCAGCCCATTAAAGCCCAGCATCCCACTTGGTACCTGCCGCATGGAAGGGAAATGCGGTTGAGCTTAAAAATCCCAGTGGACAGATATTACAAAACAAAAGCTAAACATAATCAAAAATACAAAACAAAACAAAGGAGACTGATAACAAAGTTGTAACGAATGAGCACAATGAGTCTATGAAACAATGAGGAACCTGCAGAACACAATATTAACAGATATCCAGAAGGATCAAAAATCAAAGGGGACCAAAGCAGAGCAAAGCAGCGAATCATTGAACAATTATAAGCACATATAAATAACCAAGCATACAAGTATCAAACATAATCATATAAGAGTTGATGAACTGTATTGTTAGTACAAAAAGTGTGACGGGTTGTAATGGATGTGACTGTAGCTTGCCGGACTGGGCTAACAAGCTATTAACAGGTTGTAATGGATGGGAGTACAAAAAGTGTGACGGGTTTTAATGGATGTGAGTACAAAAAGTAGTTTGATTGGTTTCCCTGCACAAGTAGAGTAAACCGTTAGCCTTACCGTGGGGACAGACCCCATGATTAGACTTCGACGTGAGTAGTACACATCCTTGTCGAGAAAGTAATAGTATATGTGTGTAATTATGAGAGAAAGTTGTTGTACCTTGTATGGGGATTAGAGCCCGTTTATAGGTGAGGCTTACCGCTAGGGTTTCCTTGTTACTCGCATATAGAGGTTAACTACGGGCCGGACCCTTGTCGGAAAAGGTTCCGTGTTAATTGCGGATGCGGACACAAGATGCTTTCGGTGGCGGAGCCAATTTAAATCATTGGGCTTACTGTTGGTCCAGAGTTCATAGTTATTTTATCGTTATTAGGCCTAGACCCAGTATGCGTATTTTATCGTTATACATACTATACGTGTAACACCCCCAAAATCAGTCTAGCAGCGGAAGTTGACTGAAGGTGTTACTTCATAGTTCAAAGTTCTAGTCATAGAAAACGACATTTGATCACCCGGGCCGAGGTGTGAGATTCACTCTCATCCGTTGTACTTAAACGTTTTGGTTAATATATTTTACCAGGGTGCAGGATTACTCCCCTTTACCCAAAAAAAAAAACCCTATTTGTTCGATCACCTTTCTTGGACATAATTATGATCATGAGGTTCTTGAGGGTTGGTTAATTGGAAGTTAGAGCTCTATGACGTCTTTGGAAGAATTAAGTGTTCTACTTGAAGCGGTTAACTTGTTATGTTTATTAGGCATCGTAGTTTTATGTTCTATTATTTTTTATAAGTGTGGTTTGTCACTCTTATATAGTGGTTAGTGGTAAGTTATAAGAATGTTTTGTCATTCTTATATTTGTGTCTGTAAGTGTCCTAAGGGACTGTGGCGAGGGACATCACCCTCGTCCTTTGTACTTCAATGTTTTTTGGATAATATATTTTACCGGTGAATTAACCCTTTTACCCAAAAGAAGAAACAACAAGCGACAAAGGACCCTCCGGACACCACCGATCAAACCAAGAAGAAGCCGACCTCCATTACCAAGCTTATACCAAAGAACCTATGAACAAGTCATCTAAGTGAAGGATCTTCCGCTACCTATTTATCTAACCTCTTGGATAAAACTTCTTTTAAATCACCTATATTGATTTTCTTAAAAGCGACTCATTTACTTTGACAATACCCTTGACCTTCCCAGATCTCATCAACCTATACAACAAATATCGATTCGATCATTCTTGAGCAACCTCAAACTTTAACTAAATTTTCAAAAGCGTTAAAGATTCTTAACAACTCTTAACTTAATTTCATGGCGGTTCTTGTTTGATGAGTTATGAGATTAAGTTAAAGTTGCTACTTAGCTTAATATTTTAAATGATTTAGCTCAAGAATGGACAATGCTTACTCCATTTAAATATGGTCACTTGATTCTTATAATTGAACTATCTATCTCATCACACTTAGTAGGACATGTATGGATGAAGTTGTCATAATTACAACCTTTAACGGTATACCCCTTATCATACAAGCTTTAACCACAACGCTAAAATCCTAGTTCGAATCCTGATCGTTTCGTTAAGACTTTGACCTCCTTTGGATTTTTCATTCAAACGTTACTACACTGCTTTAAGAGCAACCTGAGTAATCTTTCATGTGGACACCAACAATGTACTGTGCACATTCTTTCTGAACAATCCTTTTACTTTAGTACCATTTAATTCATGTGCAGAATTTACTTTTGTAACTTATCAAGTTAATGACATTGATTAATGTGAGACCTAATGTCATAAGCCTTAGTTGTATTTCTAGCCTTCTCGCTATTCTAAGCCACCACTATTCATTGATTTGATTGGTTTAAGCAATTCCATAATCGAGAAAATCTTTCAAAAGACCTCCTTCAAATATGTGAATTCTTTCTTTTTGACAACTTGTTTTCTAGCTTGATTTAGTGACAGTTCTTGTTTGATGAGTTGCGAAAATCAAACTAGAATCAAGTTGTTACTCAACCTATTCAAATTAATCTCATGACAGTTCTTGTTTGAAGAATTGTGGGATTATGATAGAATCAGCAACCCATAGGTCTTTTAAGGGCTATGCTCGAGAATGGGAAAGTTTGCCCATCAAATCTATGAGAATGTACATTTGTATAACAAACGAATTGAATTCAGGGACTGAATTCCTTTGACGGGTGGAGACTGTAGCAACTCGTACATATCAGACTATAATTTGACTATTTATTTTGACTTTATTATTTTAATTTTAAGTAATATTACTTTTATAAGTAATTATGTAAGTTCAATCACGTGAGCTTTACTCGTAACCAACACAAGACTATGATGACTCTACGTATTTTAGGCATTTTTTTATAATCATATTTTATCTGAAATATTGCCACTTTGCCATTTTTATGTGAACATTTTACTTTTTACGTGATATGCGTGCGCGAACCTACGTTATTAGGTTTTAACAACATAAACGCACCCCATTAGACTTATCACACATTTATTATACTTAGTTGAGGTATATTGATAGGTTTAGACATTTTCATAAGTGTTACATTCTTATGTTACCCGGTTTTAAGTTTTAGGACTTAACGGCTTAACATTAGTAATTATTGGGACCAAACTATATTCCGTAGAAACTTTGCAACCTTGAAGTCACCTCCCAAGCTAACAAGAAGGCACCACCCCACCTCATGCTTGAGGTGGCACCTCATGCATAGTCGTAAGACTATGTGTCTTAAAAATAAGACATAATGTCTTATAACTTGACATCTCCTACTAGCACCTCCATAAACTAGCTACTATCATCATTTCACCATTTCATTGTTTTCTCCATTTTGAACGACTCACCACAGCTCCAAACACCATTTTGTTTCAAATTTTATCAAGTATATTGATCTTGGATTGAAGATCATAAGTCCCTATAGCTTGTACTTGGTTCATTTCATCTTAGACTTCATTAATCTCATCATTCTTGGATCCTTCTTGGAAGGTTTGACAAAGGGTTATTTTGAAAGGGTTTTCTTGGAGATATACAAGGGTTTAAGGGCTGAATATAAGAAGGTTATTGGGTGATTAATAAAGGTTAGAATCATATGGTGAAAAGATTCAAGACAAGGGTTGAAGAGTAGAGGTGATTAGGTGTTGATTTGTAGTTGTGATTCTTGTTGTTTTCCAACCAAATCATTGTAAGATTTGTGTTTACTTTTCATTATTATTCAATATGTTTGTAATTAAACTCTGGACCATATTTATTTTTATGATATTTGTAAGATTATATATGTATTTGACATTACACAAGGTTTAAACAATGAAAACAAGCCTTAGGTAAGTTTTATGAACCTGAATTCTGCAACAGTCCCAAAGTTTATTTAAACTGATCATCTAAGTAAACCTTGAGCTTAATTCAATACAATAGGATTGTAGAGCTATGTCTTACGGTCGTTTCGCCTGGTGGCGCACCTCATAACTCATCCCGATGAGTAAATGAGAGCCAAAATGGCGAAACATATCAAAATCTGCACACCATATTTCATTTGGAAAAAGATCATGGTTCTGGTCATTTCTGGTAGTTGGCCTAGTTTTATGAAATGTAGTTAATACCTTGACTTGACTTTTTGCGAAAGCCTCGCATCAAAACAAGTTGTAGAACTCAACTTATGGTTGTTTTTGTGGGACTAAATGTGGAGCCAAACTTTCTGCAATGACATATAAGTATATACTTGTAATTAGACTAGTGATATAAGAAAACTTTGGACCTTGGTCTTGAGTAAACTTAAGAAACATGTAGAGAATATAAAAATATGAATTTGGGCTTTTGAATCATTTAAAAAGGACTTGTGGTTAAAACTTATGCCGATATGATTTTAAAAGTTTTACTAGGTGTAAATATTGTCTTTGGAACAAAAGCTTGCGTCTGATTTTAAAGCGAGATTTTGACCCCTTTTCCGAATCGAATCACCAAAGTGTAAAACACAAAAGTTGCTCAAAATTACCTTTTCTACAAGGAATCAAGAGCACATAAGCGAAGTGAATAAAAAAGCTAAAACTACAAAAACTAACCGGACCTGTTGTAGACCGGAAAACAACCATGGCTAAGAAACCTTAGTGGTATTTTGATACTTCGAGGCCAAAACAAAGCCAAGCTTAAGACACGGCTATTGTTTCAAGGTCTTCTAACTTAGACATAGCCATGGCTATGGCCTTGGTTGATGTCTCAAATTAGAAATGATTCGGGATCATGGGTTTGTGTTTGTGTCGGTAGGATGTGGTGCCGATTGTATGATGTGTATGTCGTGACTATGATATCATGTTGGATCATTTTGCATTGGAGTGCTGGCTATTTCCTTGGTGTCGATTCTATGCTTAAGGTGTTGTTCATTTCGGATGGTACTTGGGCTCAGCTTATGGAATTAGACAGCTCGATCATGGTGCCATTGTTTTCGTGGTATTCATGGTTCTAATTGACTTGCTGTTTGGACTACATACATTCCTGAGGTCCTTGTGGGTTGGCTGATTCGAAGTTAGGGTTATCACTAACTCTATTTGTGGGTGTTTGCTTATTGTTACTCGTTTTGCTTAGACCTAGTCTACACTCTTAAGTTGAAGGCTGCAGTACATTTTGTTGGATGTTAGGCTCTTTCAACCTCTTTTCTGTTCGGATGTTATGCCTTATGGTTAGTGGTTATGAGAGAGTTTGCTTGATTTTTCGTGCCGGGATGTTAGGGTCTTGTAAACCCTATCGTTGCTTTAAGCGATTCATTTGTTTGGATTCCATTTGATTATTACATTTGTATTGGATCTGCTTATGTGATTACTGGTTTAGAGTACATGTTGTTGGGGTAAGCACATCATGGTTTAGTCGACTCTTTATGTCGTCTTCCAACCTGTGAGGGTGCGTTTGGAAGTTAGGGGTATCCTAACCCTATGAGTATGTTTCTTATATGTGCTTATTGGTTCTCATTCATATCTAGTGTTGTGGATGGTGAAACTTTTGAGTTGTTGAAGTCTACTTGCTGGTAACGTTTCTTGGCGCCATTTGTTTTGACGATTTTCATTGATGGAAAGCGCGTAGGTGGTTACATGGAAGGGCTTCTACATGTGGGTTAGCATCTTTTATCTCGGTCACGGACTTATCACTTTTGATGATTTGTTGATTGGCATGGAAGATGTAATGGAGTGCTATGATGGCTATGAAGACTCAGTGTCATGCACCTGAATAGGCCTAAATGTTTTTATCTTTGTTATAGTCATTATGGTATGTTTATTTTATTGTAAGTTATAAGAATGGCTTGTCATTCTTATATAGTGGTATTGGTTGTTGCTAGTTGTTGCATGTAAGTGTCTGTTGGGACTGAGATGAGGGACATTACCCTCATCCGTTGTACTTCAATGTTTTTTGGTGTAATAGTATTTTACCGGGGTGAATTAACCCTTTTACCAAAAAAAAATGTCTCAAAGTTGTTTAACCATAGTCTAGCCGCACGACTAGCATGGGTTTGATGACTCGAAACTTATTTTGAGACTTGTTCATTAGATTGGATCTTTGACCGACCTTAAGACGACTTAAGGCTTGTTAATGTTTTTGATAAAAATCTAACTCTCATATTTTTGTAAACCTACAAAAATGTGTACAATGTCAAAAGTATATAAATACTTTTATAAAAGTTATTTTGTACTTTCTCGTTATATATCTAAGATGCGACTATTTAATTTTTAGGTCGTCGTTAGAAGCTCGCGACTTCTTGATCTACGTTATATCATTGTAATCCGCTGTTAATCACTATAGTGAGTATTCATGACCCCTTTTTAACTATTTTAATCATTTTGGGGTGGGATGCATGAACCTAAATTTAAGTTATATTGTTTGCACTATATTATGAACTATTTGAACCCTTTTGACTATATTTTGAACTCGTGTGACTTGCCTTGACCTCATAACTTGACTTGAACCTTTGAACTTTACTTAGACTCTTGGACTTAATTATGAACTTATGACTTGTTTGAATCTAATGGACCGTACGTCCTTGGCATAAAGTCTCCCATGTTCGGAGCAGCGTAAAGTCTCTCATGTTCGGAGCAGCCTATAAAGTCTCCCTTGTTCGGAGCAGACCTTGACCTAAAGTCTCCCATGTTTGGAGCATCCTAAAGTCTCCTCTATTCGGAGCAGTGCCGAGTCTCCCATGTTCGGAGTAGTCACTATGTGATAATATATAATAGTTGTTATGATGGACTGTCTGTACAAACAGTGCATTCGCATTGTAAGTCCCCAATTGGTTTGCCGTTCGCACTCCAATTTATACGTACCATTCGTGCGACCTCCTTGTGTGGGGTAGTAGGTAATATGGATAGCGCTATTAGAGGTCAGCCAACCTCTCTTTCCCCTGTCTACGGAATGCATATTATTTATTTTTTGGGGCTTTGCCGCATAACTTTGTTATATATGAGGCGTTATTATTTGACATGACCATGTGTGCTTGACCATAAATTGTGCTATATATTATGCAATGGTTTATGAAAACATATGTTGCAAGTCTTGTATAGGCAGGATTTGCAACTGGATGGTTTGACAGAACCTTTTCCTTTGGACCTTTCTCAAAAACTTTGGACTTAACTTTTTGTGAAAATATACCTGAACTCTTCCTCTAAAAAGACTTTCACTTTATTTAAAACGTGTTTACTCACCAACTATTTTCATAGTTGACCTGTTTTTCTCATGCAGTCAACGACTTACTTTTCCGATTGTCGACAATTATGTAAGACATACATGGGCTAAGTTCGGCTTGGAACACACTATTCTACGGAATAATTTCTTCATTTTCAAATTTTCTTCAATGGATGGTATGACTAAGGTTCTTAATGGGGTCCTTGGTTTA